>JAXLNO010002100.1:0-30061 GCA_038087875.1 Malacoraja senta | reverse complement strand
AAGTAGATCACTAACTACCATGTATATTAAGCCAGATTTGGAGCAACTTGAAAATGTAATGCTCATTTCCGAGGGAATATTAACTGCTGGTCTTTAACAGCACCCCAACCATCCTCTGTAAATGCAAACTCTTCACAACTTTTATTTAAGCTTAGTTAAGAAATACAATGTGGAAACAGGCCCTTCGGCCCACCGAGTCCGCACCGACTATCCCACACACACTAGGGACAATTGACAATTATACTGAGTCCAATTAAACTGCAAACCTGTGCGTCTTTGGTGTGTGGGAGGAAACCGAAGATCTCGGAGAAAACCCACGCAGGTCACGGGGAGAACCAAAACAAATGGACAAATGCGATGAAGCATCCACTACTGCCAGCTATTCCTCTCTGGAGTACAACATTACTAAATCCACATGCGAGACTTTGAATATTATATAGACTACTATTCTCAAATTAAGCGTTTAGTGTTATTATTATTGTTGTGAGTAAATATGCACTCTCTATTAATGTCTGCATCTGTTTATCTGCCAGATTATCTCAGTCAATTTAAAATGCCCAGGGTTAGAGCAAGGAACCTGAAACATGGAAAATAGGGGCAGGAGTAGGCCATTCAGCCCTTCGAGCCTGCACCGAAGAAGGGTCTCGATCCAAAACATCACCTATTCCTTTTCTCCACAGATGCTGCCTGACCCGCTGGTCCCTCGAGTCTTTCCTTAGTTCATGGCATTTGAGGTCTCAGATTTATTGCATCGTTTGCCAGTGTGTGGTTTGTTCAACCACTCCAATGGGCAGGTAACAGCCAAGCAAATTACATTGAGTCTGTGTCCACATAGGGTTAGGTCAACAGATATCCTTCCCTTGGAGATATTAATGAGCCAATTGGACCTTTGTGGCAAAATTGTAGTGTTACGATAATCATTATAGAGGCTGCCTTTATTTACGCAACGGTAGAGTTCAGTTTAGAGATACAGCGCGGAAACAGGCCCTTCGGCCCACCGAGTCCGCGCCAACCAGCGATCCCTGCACATTAACGCTTCCCTACACACACTAGGGACAATTTACACACACAACAAGCCAATTAACCTAAAAACCTGTACGCCTTTGGAGTGTGGGAGGAAAACCGAAGATTTCGGAGAAAACCCACGCAGGTCACGGGGAGAACGTACAAACTCCGTACAGACAGCACCCGTAGTCAGGATCGAACCTGGGTCTCCGGCGCCACAAGCGCTGTAATGGCAGCAACTCTACTGCTGCGTCACCGCGCTGCCCTAACAACGCTAGAGTTGTTGCCTCACAACGCGAGAGACCCGGGTTCGATCCTGACTCTAGGTGCTCTCTGTTTGGAGTTTGCACGTTCTCCACATGACCGCGCTGGGTTTCTCCGGGTGCTCCAGTTTCCTCCCACATTACAAAGACATGCAGGTAAAATTGTCACTAGTGTAGGACAGCATTAATATGCGGGATCGCTGGTCGGTGCGGACTGAGTGAGCCAAAGGAACTGATCCGTGCTATATCTCTCTAAAAAAAATAACCCCCCGCCCGCCCCCCCCCCCCCCCTTCAATGCTACCACTGTTGACTCACTATTAGGTTAATTGTCTTCTGTAAATTGCCCCTAGTGTGTAGGATGTGAAAAGTGGAATAACATAGAACTGGTGAACAGGTGGCCACTGGTCGGCATAGACCCGGTGGGCCGAAGGGCCTTCTTCCACGCTCTATCTCTGAAACTCAAACTCCAAAAACTAAATCTAGATTTAAATTCTCAAGCTGTCAGTGGGATTTGAACTCGTGCCAGGCGATCACTAGTGTGGGCCTCTTGCAGTATTGGTTCACTATTTGCAATTATGCTTCACCAGCGTGGCAGCAATACTGCGGCAGAGTGGGGGTATACCGGGGGGGGGGGGAGGGTAGGTGGATGGAGCAGGGTGAAGGGGTTTACACCCAATTTCCACTCCATTGGCGTTTCTCCGTGGATTGTCACCTTGTCGTGGTGGAGAAGCTTGTGTGGACCTGAGATCCTGAGAGCGATGCCGTCTGGAGCTATGCTCCTGGTAGGGCCACCCACGGAGGTAAGGTCGAGGGGGAGGTCCCCGACAAAGAGCAATCCAACCAAGACCTCAACGGTGGAACAGGCGGAGGAAGGCTGCAGCAGAAAAGGGTCTCCGGTCGTCTTGGACTCCATGCCACTGGATCCTGACCCAGATCTGTCAAGGACCGTGGGGTGGCTGTCTGTGCATCAGTCTCCCCATGTTAAACAAAGTCACGCACAGACGTCCTCCATGTAGGGAATATCACCCTGGAGACACCCATGGTCAGCCTTGACCCAAGGGGGCCCAAGAAGAAAGCCGATTTCTGATCTTTCTCAGAGGGAATCAGCCGGACTGCATTAAACCTGCCTTCTCAAGCGAGAGTTAGATTTAGCTCTTAGATCTAAAGGAATTAAGGGATATGGGGAAAAAGCAGGAACGGGTTACTGATTTTCGATGATCAGCCATGATCATATTGAATGGAGCTTCTGGCACGAAGGGCCGAATGGTCTACTCCTGCACCTATTTTCTATGTTTCTGTACCCCTTATAAAGACACAAAAAGCTGGAGTAACTCAGATAGGCAGCATCTCTGGAGAGAAGGAATGGGTGATGTTTCGGGTCGAGACCCTTCTGGTCGAGACTTCTCTAGAGATGCTGCCCTGTCCCATTGAGATACTCCAGCTTTCCGTGTCTCTCTTCGGTTCAAACCAGCATCTGCGGTTGCTTTCCTGCACAGTAAACCCCTGATGTTGCTCTGTGGTGTGAATCTAAATGGAATGCTGTCACCACATAATTCCTGACACATTGCATCTTTGGCACAATGTTATCATCAGGTGCCAGACATCTCAGCTCCACAGCTACCTCCTCAGGTGCCATGCTACGAAAGACACAGCAGGTGATATTTCCCCTAGATTTATGGCCCCTTCTTATGCTCTTTATTCCTCCCCCTGTTCCAGCAGAAACATTTGTTCGGCATCACATTTAATTGATTCCAGGAATCGCAACCCCTTTGTCTCCTTGTGCAAACCAGACACGAAGCTTTCCTTGGCCAGCCAGCAGACTCCGCTGTGTCGAGACGTTCCCTTGGGATGCTCCGTAGCTTGAGGGAGCTGAAGGACGAGGATCGTTTCCAAGTATCCAGATACTTCTTTCTGTTCCCAAGCCTCTGGTGGCCTCATCGCCGAGTCCAATCAGGGAAGGAAATACTCCATGCTTGCTTGGGTGTGGCTCACCTTCTTCCCATCCACCCCGTCTAGTTTAGTTTAGAGATACAGCACGGAAACAGGCCCACCGGCCCACCGAGTCCGCGCCGACCAGCGATCCCCGCACGCTCGCACTATCCTACACTCGCCAAGCCAATTAGCCTACAAACCTTGGAGTGTGGGAGCTCCTGGAGAAAACCCACGCAGGTCACGGGAGAGCGTGAAAACTCCACACAAACAAGCACCCGTAGTCAGGATCGAACCTGGGTCTCAGGCGCTGCAAGACGGCAACTCTACCTAGAAGAAGAGAGAGGTGTCCTTGTGCTGCCGTCAATATGGACTTTGGCACGACTTGGAACCTGAGAGGGTAACTTTCTCATACAAGGGGTGGTGGGTGTATGGAATGAGCTGCCGGAGGAGGTAGTTGAGGCTGGGACTATCGCAACATTAGGTGCATGGATAGGACAGGTTTAGAGGGATATGGGCCAAACGCGGGCAGGTGGGTCGAGTGTAGATGGGACGTGTTGGCCGGTGTGGGCAAGTCGGCAGAAGGGCCTGTTTCCACGCTATAGGACTCTATGACTAACCTGACTGTTAAGGAGATAAGACAGTGGCAATTAAGAGTTGTTTGGATAGGCACATGGATATGCAGGGAATGGAGGGTAATGGATTATTGCAGGCAGATAAGGGTTGGTCTGGGCATCATGATCAGACAGACATTGTGGGCCGAAGGGCCTGTTCTTGTGCTGTAGCGTTCTATTAGTTTAGTTTAGTTTCAAGATACAGCGCTGAAACAGGCCCTTCGGCCCATTGGGTCCGCGCCAACCAGCAGTCCCTGCATATTATTAACACTTTCCTACACACACTAGGGACAATTTTTACATTTACCAAGCCAAATTACCTACATACCTGTACAACTTCGAGCTGTGGGAGGAAAGCGAAGATCTCGGAGAAAACCCATGCAGGTCACGGGGAGGACTCCGCACTGACATTCGCTGTAAAGGGCCTGTCCCACTTTCACGACCTAATTCACAACCTTTTTAACTCGAGGACATTTTTCATCAGGCTAGAAAAACGCCCCGACCTACTTGATGCCACGAGTACCTACGACTAGCATCACGACCTACCTACGACCTACCTACGATCTCGTGACGACCATGCTGCGTGTATGAGTCAAGGGCAAACTCGGCAGAGGTCGTGAATTAGGTCGTGAAAGTGGAATAGGCCCTTAAGGCAGCATATCTACCGCTGCGCCACCGTGCATCGATCTGTGTTCTATGATTACTCTTCCGACCTGGGTCCCGCTTGTTTCTGTACAGGATTGATCTTGTAAATATGTAGTTTACCAGTACTATAAAACCTCATTCATTCTTGACAAATTATTGCTTGCATGTAACACAATTGTAAATTTGTTAATAGCGAGGTGTTGCGTAGCCCTAAATGTGGCAAAACCTAGAAATTGTGAAAGTTCTTTGATGTCGATTCATTATACGTAGAGATTAAGCTGACAGGTAGGCATGTAGGTGGAGTGACAATATGTACAGGCAATACTTTGCAGGAAGGAATCTTTGAATCATACGCCCGATCTATTATATTTAAGAAAGAACTGCAGATGCTGGAAAAATCGAAGGTGGACAAAAATGCTGGAGAAACTCAGCGGGTGAGGCAGCATCAATGGAGCGAAGGAATAGGCAACATTTCGGGTCTCGACCCGAAACGTGACCTATTCCTTCACTCCATAGATGCTGCCTCACCCGCTGAGTTTCTCCAGCATTTCTGTCTATCCTGATCCATTATATGTTTGTTCCCTTCAGGCACGCGATGTATTTACAGGACAGGCGAGGAAAACGCAGCTTTTGGTTGCTTTGTTTTGAAATATTTTGCGCCAACTTTGTCCAGAGTGGGCGAGTTCTGAAGGGCAACATTTCCTCAAGTTATTTGACCATTCATCGGGCAAGATGTATAAAACTTGCTTCCAGCCTCCAAATTTGCTCTCGTTCCATTCCATAGATGTCCAACAATTTCTCTCAAGGGCCCGTCCCACTTTTCCCGCGATTTTTTCGGCGGTTTGCCGGCACCCGTCATGGTCGCAGCAGGTCGCCAAACATTTCCCAACACGTTGAAAATCCAGCGGCGACCAGAGGAAGGTACGGCTCTTTGGGCGACTACTCACGACCAAACAGGCGTTACCACGACCATACAGGCGACATGTCACGGGGTGACGCCAGTTTGGTCGTGAGTAGTCGCCCAAAGAGTCGTGTACCTTTTTCTGGTCTCCGGTGGATTTTCAACATGTTGACATTTTTCATGTATGACAGGTGCCGGCAAATCGCCGCAAAAAATCACGTAAGTGCGACCGGCCCTTCACTCCATTCGCCATCACGTCAAGGCTAGCTGAGCAGCGCAGTAAATCTAATTGAGAGATGCAGCGTGGAAGCTGGCCCATTTAGCCCACTGAAGATAGACACAAAATGCTGGTGTAGCTCAGCGAGACAGGCAGCATCTCTGGAGAGAAGGAATGGGTGACGTTTCGGGTCGAGACGGTCTTTCCTGCTCTCCAGAGATGCTGCCCCGTCCCGCTGGGTTACTCCAGCATTTTGTGTCTATCTTCGGTTTAAACCAGCAATCTGCAGTTCCTTCCTACACCCTCCAGCCCATGGCGTCCACGATGACCATCAAGCACCCGCTCGCAATAGTTCAATGTTGTCCCACTTTCTCAGCCACTCCCGACACATTAGGAGAATATTTTACACAGGCCAGACCTGTACATCTTTGGGATGTGGGAGGAAACCAGAACACCTGGAGGAAACCCACGTGGTCACAGGGAGAACATGCAAACACCACGCCGACAGCACGCAAAGTCAGGCTCAAAACCGGGTCTCCGCGGCACAGTGGCGCAGAGGTAGAGTTGCTGCCTTAGATCCGGGTTCGATCCTGACTGCGGGTGCTGTCTATACGGAGTTTCTATGTTCTCCCTGTGACCGCGTGGGTTTTCTCCGAAATCTTCCGTTTCCACCCACACTCCAAAGACCTTCAGGTTCGCAGTTTGATTGGCTTGGGTTTGTATACTTGGTATGAGATTAAACTGTCCCTAGCCTGTGGAGGATAGTGTTAATGTGCAGGGATCGCTGGTCGGCGCGGAATCGGTGGGCCGACGGGCCTGTATTTCCGCGCTGTATCTCTAAAAGTGAAAACTCTCCGTGATTGTGTGAGTTACCCCTGACTTTGAATGGCTCTCAGGAAAACTCTGTGCAGTTTGAATTGGCATGAAAGAGCGACCTGGACGGTCATTAAATACAAACCATACACTTGCAGTTGTTAAGGGCCTCATTATTCCGTTGGCAACAAGACGCTCCTGTGCCTCCACACAAACCTCCAGACTGTCTTGCCTGGTGCTTCGTTACCATGGAGATCTAAATTGACCCGCTCTGTGACAAGTCCAGAGTGCCAGCCCCCCCACACACACACCGTTCAAAATCCTTTGAAGGGCTATCAGAACAAAAGGACATTAAAAGATGTACAACTCATGACTACATCAAGTGGCCTGTCAATCACCAAACTCAGTACTGCCTATAATCATTCCAGCATGTTGAGGCCTTTGACGAGAATGGGGATCTGTGCCGATCACATTCATATATATATATATATATATATAGACACAAAATGGTGGAGTAACTCAGCGGGACAGGCAGCATCGCTGGAGAGAAGGAATGCGTGATGTTTCGGGTCGAGACCCTTCGTCAGACTGAGAGGGAGTTACAGAGATAAGGAAGTGTATGGTGTGAAAACAAGACAAAGAGGATGAGAATCAATGAATATATATGATCTATATATATATATATATATATGTGTATTTGTGAGTATGTGTATATACACACACCAGACTCTATTTCTCCCTCGTTTAGTATATTGTTCACAGTGTACTATGTTTACATATTCTGTTGTGCTGCTGCAAGTAAGCATTTCATTGTTTTTCTGGGACATGTGACAATAAAACGCTCTTGACACTTGACATGTGTTGCATATCTGGTCACGGGAATTTATAACACAGTGATTTGACTCCAATATGAGACTGATATTCACAAAGGATGATATTCCCCATTCACAATGGTTGAGGCAGGGACCATCTCAACGTTAGAGAGGTTAATGAATAGGACAAGTTTGGAGCGATATGGACCAGGAGCCGGCAGGTTGGACTCGTGTAGCTGGGATATGTTGGCAAATTGGGCCAAAGGGCCTGTTTCCACACTGTATCACTCTCTGACTCCATGAATGGGTGACGTTTCGGGTCGTGACGCTTCTTCAGAACACTTTCAAATTGCCCCCCTGCCCCTTACAATCGGCACGTGCAAACCTCCCCTTCTCTCAGTCATCTTCCCCTCTGCTAACAATGATCCATTCAACATTTTCATTGCGCTTCGTCGCCTTTGATCTCTCGTTTTCACACCATGCTACCCTTCCATAACTCTATGTCTCCCGACTCTCGGTCTGAAGAAGGGTCTCGACCCCGAAACGTCACCCATTCCTTCTCTCCAGAGATGCTGCCTGTCCCCCCAGAGTTACCCCCAACTTGTAGTGTCTATCTTCGGTTTAAACCAGCATCCGCAGACCCCACCTCCCCATGCCTGCCGTTCTATTTTATCACCCGCACACAAAACGTGATGTGAAGTTTCCCATTTAGCGCAGTCTGATTGATGAATGCTGCCTGCGGACGCTGCTGTCAGGAAACCTTATTTAACAGCAGCGGGATATAATCTGGGAACGACAACCAGTCTCACCTGCCCGTAAACCCGTGCCAGCAACTTGCCAAACTAGCCCCCGACTCTCAGTCTGATGAAGGGTCTCGACCCGAAACGTCACCTATTCCTTTTCTCCAGGGATGCTGCTTGACCCGCTGGGTTACTCCAGTTTGTGTGCCTGTCTTTGGTGAATTTATAGGCCAGGTGTCTAACAAGTCACCCCAGGGGGTCACCCGTCTCTTGAAAGCCACAGACATACAACACTCGCGACACACAAAGACTCAAGGACGTTTGGACAAGAGCAGTTCTCAGCGGATCCTCGAAGTCCATTAAACCTTATCCCCGAGTCCCGTGATCCCGTGATCAAGCGCAGGTGATTGATTTAATGAACGCATTTTAACAAAGGAACATTATAGTGTGGCGCTCACAAGTGTTTGATGTCAAAGCCCCTGCCAGTGTTAAAGTGCTTTAGTCTATCCAGGAAAAGCTTAGAAGCTGTGAAAGTTCTTGTCTGGAGAAGAATCAAAGCTATCTAACGATCACTCTGAGTTGACAAGCCACCAACTGTCTCTTCAGGATCCATTTTCCTTGGGTAAGTGACAGTTGGACTGTCAAGAATAATATGTCAACAAGCTAACTTTTGTGCTCTTGGTCTCATCCCCCCCCCTTCTCCCCCACCCCCACTCACCCCCCATTCCTCCCCTCCCTGCCTTCCGAAAAGGAAGGATCTCGACCCGAAACGTCACCCATTGCTTCTCTTCAGAGATTCTACCGGACCCACTGAGTTACTCCAGCTTTTTGTGTCTATCTTCTGAGAAGGCTTACAGTCACGTAGCAACTTCAAACATTTCAGGAACACAAATGTACTTCACAGGCATAGAGTCATAGAGTCATACAGCGTAGAAACAGGCCCAACGAACAGCTAACAATGGCCTGTTTCCTTGATCATCATTACTTTTTTGCACATCTTTCATTCATTGTTCTTTATCTCTCTCCACCATCATCTATATCTCTCATTTCCCCTTCTCTCCCGACTAGTCTGAAGAAGGGTCTCGACCCAAAATCTCCCCCATTCCTTCTCTCCACAGATGCTGCCTGTCCCGCTGAGTTACTCCAGGTGTTGGTGTCTATCTTTTGTTTAATCCAGCATCTGCAGTTCCTTCCTACACCCTTCGGCCCATCTTGCCCACACCACCCAGCATGTCCCATCTACACTAGCCCCACCTGCCTGCATTTGGCCCTTATCCTTCTAAACCTATCCATGTACCTGTCTAAATGTTTCTTAAACATTGTGATAGTACGTGCCTCAACTACCTCCTTCAGCAGCTCGTTCCACATAATCTACCACCCTTTGAGTAAAAAAAGTTGCCCTCAGATTCCAATTTAAACTTTTCCCCCCTCACCTTAAACCTGTGTGCTCTGGTTCTCGATTCCCCTACTTTGGGTAAGAGACTCTGTGTATTTGAGTCTGAAGAAGGGTCTCAACCCGAAACGTCACCTATTCCTTCGCTCCATAGATGCTGCTTCAACCGCTGTGTTTCTCCAGAATTTTTGTCTACCTTCGATTTTTCCAGCATCTGCAGTTCTTTCTTAAACACTATGTATTTGTACTGTATTTTGTTCCGCCAATGATCTTGTACGCCTCTATAAATTCACCTGCACTCCGAGGAATAAAGTCCTAACCTGCTCAACCTCTCCCTAAAGGCTCTGTCTTACCTGTTTGCGGTCATCGGCGGTGAAGCGCGGCGTCGCTGGTAGCGGGGACCGCACGGCAACGGCGAGAGCGCCGAGCCTATCCACTGGAGCGCTGCACGGATGCTGCGCGGGGGCCGAGTAATTCAAATACGGCTGGTCCCACGTGCTTGCGGTAAGTAAAAAAAAGGGCGGGCCGACTGCGATGACGTCGGCCCGCCGCACATGACTCACAAGCGGCGGCTGTGGCGGCGGCCGTCCTGATCGCGGCGCTGTAGCGGTGGCTGTGCCTGCGGCCGTGCCGCACACGTGCCTCACTGGCGGAGGCACGTGCCTCACTGGCGGAGGCTGTGGCAGTGGAGGTTTGACGCACGGCGCTCGAGCCACACTGGCGGCGGCCCGTGCGGGCGGCCGTGCCGCACTCGTGCATCACTGGTGGAGGTTGTGCGGTAAGATTATAGTTTTCAACATTGTTGGTTTTATTTTAGCACCGTGCGGTGTTGGGAACACCGCCGCACGGCCCGGAATTGTGCGTTCTCACGAGTGCGCGGTCTATGGCGGCAGATTTTCCCGTTTCGCCACCAATGACCGCAGACTCGTGAGACAGGCCTTTAAAGCTCTTCATTTTGCCTCTCTCTCACCTATAGAAAAGTTTTTGTTTTCTCCAAATGAAGGCAAAAGAATACCATCATTGTAAAACATCACCTTCTGTACACAACAAAAATAAATCAACCCGTGTTGATAAATCTTTGGATTTGCAGCGCACTGTTCCGACACAAATTCTACCGACATATTGTGAACCAATATCCAATTCATTTAGAGTTCCAAATAAATATGGAGACACAAGAGATGTCAACACAGCATGCGTGCGACAGAACTGCAGATGCTGGCTTAAACCCAAGGTAGACGCGAAAAGCTGGAGTAACTCAGCGGGTCTGACTGACACTTCATCAGACTGAGAGTCAGGGAGTGGGGCACTGGAGGTACGGAGAGACACACAACTCAGATAAAGGACACAGTATCTGAAGAAGGGTCTCGACCAAAAACGTCACCCATTCCTTTTCTTCCGAGATGCTGCCTGACCCGCTGAGTCACTCTGTGCGTCTATCTTCATCACAACATGCCTTTAAACGTGGGTGAATCTTTTTTTTGAGATACAGCGCGGAAACGGGCCCTTCGGCCCACCGGGTCCGCGCCGACCAGCGATCCCCACACATCAACACCATCCTACACACACTAGGGACATTTTTTACATTTATACCAAGCCAATTAACCTACAAACCTGCACGTCTTTGGAGTGTGGGGGGGGAAACCGAAGATCTCGGAGAAAACCCACGCAGGTCACGGGGAGAACGTACAAACTCCGTACAGACAGCGCCCGTAATCGGGATCGAACCTGGGTCTCCAGCGCTACATTCGCTGTAAGGCGGCAACTCTACCGCGGCGCCACTGTGACCGCCGTAATTGTATCATAATTGTATTACGATAGTGAGCAAAGTGCCTTCGATGCTTTTGATCTTTAACAGCAGATGCTGGAATCTTGAGCACAACACAAAGCATTGGGGGGACTCAGCGGGTCAGGCAGCATCCATGGAGGGGATGTGTAGGAAGGAACTGTAGGTGCAGGTTTACTCTGAAGATAGACACAAGAAAGCTGGAGTAACTCAGCGGGACAGGCAGCATCTCTGGGAGAGAAGGAACAGGTGGCGTTTTGGGTCGAGAAGAAGGGTCTCGACCCGAAACGTCACCCATTCCTTCCCTCCTGAGTTACTCCAGCTTTTTGTGTCTATCTATGGAGGGGATGGGCAGACGATATTGTGGGTCGGCTCTTCGGTCTGAAGTGCCCCGATCCAAACATCGTCTGACCATTTCCCTCCACAGATGCTGCCTGACCTGCTGACTTTTTTCAGAACTCTGCTTTTTGTTCAAAAAAAATAATTATATGTGCGTGTGTGCGTGCTTATTTAGAAATTCTTGCAGAAGCTCACAACATTAGCAAAATGCAAGGATAACACTTATCCTTAAGATGAAAATGGTGGTTACAAATACGCGACACAGTGGCGCAGCAGTAGAGCTGCTGCCTCACAGCGCCAGAGTCCCAAGTTCGATCCTGACTACGGTTGCTGCCTGTACCGAGTTTGTACGTTCTCCATTTGACCACGTGGGTTTTCCCCGGGTGCTTCGGTTTCCTCCCACACTCCAAAGATGTACGGGATTGTCGGTTAATTGGCTTTGGTTAAGATTGCAAATCGCTCCGAGTGTGTGAGATAGCGCTACTCTGCGGGGATCGCTGGTCGGCACGGACCCGATGGAACGAAGGGCCCGTTTAAAACTCTGCATCTCTAAACTAAATGTAAAACACACACCCACAGTTGTTTTTAAAACTTCAGAGCAAATTAGCCCAGATCACTATATCAATAAACCAAAATATGTCATTTACCATATTCCATTTACCAATGCTAAAATACTTCTATATGTTTTTACTGTCTAACTTTACTGTGCTAATGGAAATGGAAAGCACTATTACATCGCAATTTGCAAAAGTAACCAAATCAAAAAATTAAACTAAACCAGACTCTATAACAAAACTGTTGAATAAAGAACTACAGACGCTGGAACAATCGAAGGTAGACAAAAGAATGCTGGAGAAACTCAGCGGGTGAGGCAGCATCCATGGAGCATCTATGGAGAGAAGGAATAGGCAACGTTTCGGGTCCCGAGATTCCTTCTCTCCATAGATGCTGCCTCACCCGCTGAGTTTCTCCAGCATTTTTTGTCAACCTTCCATTACAAAACTGACATGCGATCGCATATGTGGTGATTTCTATGCAGAAATAGCTGCAGTAGTTCAAATCAAACAATTCCCAAAACAAATGACACCGAACATGAAAATGCTGCGATGTGCTTAACAAGTCTTCAAATGTGGGTGAATTGTATTACGATGGTGTGGGTAGTGACGGCTGCTTCAGTGCTTTTGATGTTTAATGGCAGTGGAGGGAACACAGACTCAGTAATCCATGTAAAACAGGCTGTAAGTGGGGCGACTGCTAATCTCCAGAAGAAAGCTCCCCAAGTCATGGTGGCGCAGCGGTAGAGTTGCTGCCTTACAGCGCCAGAGTCCCGGGTTTTGATCCTGACTACGGGTGCTGTCTGTGCGGAGTTTGCACGTTCTCCCCGTGACCTGCGTGGGTTTTCTCTGGAAAGCTCCGGTTTCCTCCCGCACTCCAAAGACGTCCAGGCTTGTCGGTCGGTTCATTCGCTTGGTTGAAATGTGAATTGTCCCTAGTGTAGGATAGTGTCAGTGAGCGGGGATCGCTGGTCGGCGCAGACTCGGTGGGCCGACGGGCCTGTTTATGCACTGTAACTCAAAACTAAGCTAAACCATAAGACATGCTTCTAAATACAGGAGGTGATGATGGATCGACCTCTATTATATGAAACAAATTCTAAAGTAAATGCCAATATAATGGTCAGGAGCAAAATGAGGGTCCTTTAAGGGCCTGTCCCACTTGGGCGACCTACTCAGCGAGTTCTGGCGAGTTTGCCCTCGACTCATACTCGCAGCATGGTCGACACGAGGTCATAGGAGGTCTTTGTAACTCTCCTTCATGCTCGAGAGTAGTCCCCGCGTACTCGAGGCCTCAGCAGCGTTTTTTTCAACATGTTGAAAAATGCCCGCAAGTAAAAAAAGGTCGCCACGGAAAAAAATCGATACTTTTTTCACTCGTAGGTTTAGTTGTAGTGGGTCGGCATGTTAGTCGTAGGTAATCGAGGGTAGTCGAAGGTACTTGTAGATAGTCTTTATCATAGTCGAAGGGAGATCGAAGGAGGTCGTCTTCACTCTCCACTATTCAGTGTCCAATTTTCCCAAAGTTAGTCGTAGCTAGTCATAGCTAGTCAAAGCTGGTCTTCAACATAGTCGAAGGAGGTCGAAGGAGGTCTTCAACATGTCATTTTTTCAAACTCTTCTAAACTCGCCAATTAGGTCGCCCAAGTGGGACAGCCCCTTTATTGTACATGTGCACAGAACATCACGAAACAACAAGGTTACCAATGTTTCATTTTGTCCTCCATAACTCTACAAATGGCTCATTAAAAAAACTATTCCAACTGCACAACCTGTTCAGATCATGCATCCCAGCCTTCAAGCGACTGGAATCATCTCCGTTGTACGAAACTCTTCCTTAAAAATAAAACCATTTCTTTGGAAACCTGTGATGATGTTACAGTAGACCGTCGTTTAAAGCGGACTCCTTTATAATGGATTTTAGTTATCGTCGGATGGATCTTGTCCACAATGTCCCATCTACGCGAGCCCCGCCTGCCCAAATTTGACCCAGATTGCTCGAAATCATTGCTAAGTCACGGGGCTGTCGGTCCGAAGAAGGGTCTCGACCCGAAACGTCACCCGTGCCTTCTCTCCAGAGATGCTGCCTGTCCCGCTGAGTTACTCCAGCATTTTGTGTCTATCTTCGGTTTGAACCAGCAACTGCAGTTCCTTCCTACTCATGTTTAACAGAATTGTGAAAATTTTTGGCTTGTGGAGGAGCTGGAAGCAACTTGGCAATTTAAGCAAATAAATGTAATTTATGTAATCAAAGTAATTTTCCAATAAACTTCTAACGTGGAGCAAACTTAATAGCTGCTCTACACGATTGAAATTGACCCATCCAGTCTGCTCCGCTATTTGATCATGGCCCATCTATTTTTCCCTCTCAACCTCATTTTCCAGCCTTCTCCCCATAACCTTTGAGGCCCTTCCTAATCAGGAGGATGAACGGTGATCTTAAAGAGGTGTACAAACTCATGAGAGGAATAGATTGGGTAGATGCCCAGAGTAGTGGAATCGAGAACATAGGTTTAAGGTGAGGGGGAAAAGATTACCGAGGAGTAACTTTTTTCATACAAAGGTTGGTGGGTGTATGGAACAAGCTGCTGGAGGAGGTAGTTGAGGCTGTGGGACTATTGCAACACTAAAGAAACAGTTGGACAGGTAAATGGAGGTGTACAAAATCATGAGAGGAATAGATCGGGTAGATGCACTGAGTCTCTTACCCAGAGTAGGGGAATCGAGGACCAGAGCACATAGGTTCAAGGTGAAGGGGAAAAGATTTAATAGGAATCCGGGGGGTGACTCTTTCACACAGAGGGTGGTGGGTGTATGGAACAAGCTGCCAGAGGAGGTAGCTGAGGTTGGGACTATCGCATCGTTTAAGAAACAGTTGGACAGGTACATGGATAGGACAGGATTGGAGGGTTATGGACCAAGCGCAGGCAAGTAGGAGGACTAGAATAGCTGGGACATGTTGGCCGGTGTGGGCGAGTTGGGCTGAAGGGCCCGTTTCCATGCTGTAAGACTCTATGCCTCTATAACATCTGCGTGAAAGTACTACCAGTACCCTGCCCTGATCTCCAGTAATAATAGGAAGCATTTCATTTGCTACAAATCGAGAGCTCCTTTGGCAGAAACTAAAATCTGATCATAATCACAGCTCTGAGACTGTCAAAATGCATCTTAGTTGTAAATGCGACAGTGGTGATTCAATTTATCACAGCAAATGACATTACCACAGAGATAACTGTACATATTGGATCAAATTCACTATGGGCTCTAGACGCTACTTTCCGCTGTGTTGTTGCTGCTGACACCGACCCATCCAAGGCTGAGCCTGGCTCCAACATCACAACAGCAGGCTCAGCGGCCAGCAATGTTATGCACCATTCTGGCACCGTGATTACTGTCAGATTAAGCTGCGTATACTCCAGGAACCGACTTGGGGACACCATTCCTCAGGAATCCAAATGGAAATCAGTGAAAGGTTGGGACAGAGTGGATGTGGGGAAGATGTTTCCACCGGTGGGAGCGTCCAGGGCCAGAGGTCGCAGCCTCATAATTAAAGGGCGTTCCTTTGGGAAGGAGATGAACCTTCTGAATAGTCTGAAGAAGGGTTTCGGCCCGAAACGTTGCCTATTTCCTTCGCTCCATGGATGCTGCTGCACCCGCTGAGTTTCTCCAGCATTTTTGTGAACCTTCTGAATAGTGTAGTCGGCAGGTCAGTACTCTGCATATCGCCAACTTGGACAATTTTACATTTTTATCAAGCCAATTAATCAAGCCAATTAACCTACAAACTTGCACGTCTTTGGAGTGTGGGAGGAAACCGAAGATCTCAGAGAAAACCCGCGCAGGTCACGGGGAGAACGTACAAACCCCGTACAGACAGCACCCGTAGTCGGGATCGAACCCGGGTCTCTGGCGCTGCATTTTGCTGTAAGGCAGCAACTCTACCGCTGCGCCACCGTGCCGCCGATGAGGGGGGATTTCTTCAGTCAGCAGGTGGTGAATCTGTGGAATTCATTACCACACAGGGCTGCGGAGGCCAAGTCACGCGAGGAAGGTTCCTATTAAATATTTCCCTCCCTCCCCCCCCCCCCTCACATTCAACCTATGTCCTCTGGTTCTCGATTCCCCTACTCTGGGCAAGAGACTCCGTGCGTTTACCAAGCCTGTTCCTCTCATGATTTTGCACACCTCTATAAATAAGATCACCCCTCACCCTCCTGCACTCCAGGGAATAGAGTCCTAGCCTGCTCAACCTCTACGCCACCGTGCTGCCATTTTATTCTAATGGCAATTTGGGATTTGCCAAATTGCACGGGTGCCAAGGTGCAGTCGGTGAGTCGCATTGCAAACTCCTGCCGTTAACATGGACGGGTTGAAGCAAAATAAAAATAAAAAAATTGTGGAAGTACTCAGTGGGTAAAGCAGCATCTGTGGAGGCAAAGGGAAGGTCAAAGTTTCAGGTAATAAACTGCATCGGGACAAAAGCAATCCAATCGGGGGTTGAGGTAATCCATTTACCAGACCCAGTGTCATCAGCTGCTGTCGAAATGTGGAAGAAGGATCTGAAGATGCTGGTTTAAACTGAAGATAGACACAAAAAGCTGGAGTGACTCAGCGGGACTGGCAGCATCTCTGGACACAAGGAAAGGGTCTCGACCCGAAACGTCACCCATTCCTTCTCTCCAGAGATGCTTCAGTCTGAAGAAGGGTCTCGACCCGAAACGTCACCCATTCCTTCTCTCCAGAGATGCTTCAGTCTGAAGAAGGGTCTCGACCCAAAACGTCACCCATTCCTTCTCTCCAGAGATGCTGCCTGTCCCGCTGAGTCACTCCAGCTTTTTGTGTCTATCATTACCTGCTATCGATCTTCAACAGGCACCTTTTGCGCCTTTTTCTTGTCCCATATGGAGGGGAACTGTAAATTAGCTCTGGGTCCTCAATTACACTGCCTGACCCAGCACGAGAGTCTGAGGAAGGGTCTCGACCCGAAACGTCACCCATTCCTTCTCTCCAGAGATGCCGTCTGACCCGCTGAGTTACTCCAGCATTTTGTGTCCATCTTCAAACACTAATTGGCTGCAGAACAATACCCAGACCAGCCCTCCCCACAACAGGAACAAGATCATGTGAAATAACTTGAAATAGTGCTGGAAAAATATCACTGAAATGGTATACAGCAAGACAGCTCTTTTCTTCATACTGACATGTTTATTCAAGACTTCATTTTCTTTCCTCATTCGCATCTTAATTTAGTACAATATAAACAAGAAACAAATTGGTTAATCTGCCCACTTCTTTCATATCACTTCCACAATTGGTGTACAATTTAGAGATATTATCATTATTCCAGCATCACTCATGTCACAACTACAAAACAATCAGACAACAGATTGTGACTGGCAAGTTGACAAAAGTCCATTGTGACAAACTGTCTTTGACCCGAATCATTAACTCTGGATAAACACAAAAAGCTGGAGTAACTCAGCGGGACAGGCAGCATCTCTGGAGAGAAGGAAGGGGTGATGTTTCGGGCAGAGACCCTTCTTCAGACTGAAGTCACGGGAAAGGAAAACGAGAGATATAGACGATGATGTAGAGAGATAAAGAACAATGAATGAAAGATATGCTTAAGCAAAGCAAGCTTTCGGCATTTCCCGCACACGCTGGCATATCACAATTCACACATCTTCCTGCGTCACAGTTTGAGAATGGAAGAACAATGGAAGGAACTCTTCATATTCCCCATTCTCTAGATCCCCATTTTTATCCAAAGTATTTTTGAAAGGTTTTTGTTTAGCATTTTTCGATATTTTGGAGAACGGCACTTTATCAGTATATTGATTCATGTGTGTATATATTTATAGAATGCCTTGTAGTCAATGCCTACTATGTTCTGTGCTGAAGCAAAGCAAGAATTTCATTGTCCTATCAGGGACACATGACAATAAACTCACTTGACTTGACTTGAGTGTAGTTAATGTCATGCCGTATCTTTGTTCATTATCTTTGTCCGCCTAAAACTACCTGGTCAACACTCAACACTTTAACTCCCCCTCCCATTCCCACACTGACCTTCCTGTCCTGGGCCTCCTCCATTGTCAGAGTGAGGCCCAGCACAAATTGGAGCAACAGCATCTCATATTTAGCTTAGACAGGTTACACCCCAGCGGCATGAATATTGACTTCTCTAACTTCAAGTAACCCGTGCTTTCCCTCTCTCTCCATCCCTCCCCCTTCCCAGTTCTCCGACCAGTCTGACTGTCCTCGTTTACATTGTATCCGTTTGCTTTGTTGTTACTTTCTCCTCGCTAACAATGATCCATTCTACACTTTCCTTGATCTCTGTCCCCTTTGTCTCATTTTCACACCTTACACTGCCTTATCTATGTATCTCCCTCTCCCCTGGCTCAGTCTGAAGAAGGTTCTCGACCCAAAACATCACCCATTCCTTCTATCCAGAGATGCTGCCTCCCCGCTGAGTTACTCCAGCATTTTGTGTCCATCTTTGGTTTAAAGCAGCATTTTCAGTTCTTTCCTACAACATTTGTTCATTATTACTTCTTTTGTCTTTGTCACCCATTCACTAATTTCTGATCCTTGGCTGTTTTTTTACAGATGTGAAGGCTTTACAAGCCATTTTAAATGTCATCTATTTAACCTCCATTTTACTGTTTTGTACACATTTCCAGATCCTTTGCCAGAATGTAAAAACTCCCCATTTACACTTTTTCAGAAATATTATCAAATAAAAACCCCCATTGGAGAAAAAAGGTTCCAACTAAAAATGTAGGATGTGATATTAGATTAAACATCGTACGTTTATTAATCTTATATCCTATTCTACATTTCTAGTTCGAACCATTTTTTCCCAAATGGGATTTTTACTCACAAGGGAACAATGTTTTGTGAAATGCTAGTAGTGGGTAAAATCATAGTGGGAAGATACATTACCGTGAGTCTCATTCCTGACAAAACTGTCTAAATAATACACATTTATGTCTACTCAAAATGAAAAACCAAACAGTGTGAACGCATGCAAATATTGGCACAGCAAAGAGCCGATACAGTTACAATAAAGGTCTTTGATTTCTGCCTCAGTGCAGTGTCTTTAATCGATCAGAATTAGAGTTCAATTTGCGCCAACGTGCCTGCTCGCGTCACCACGGCAGATGGTCAAATTAATGGCAATTTAACTTGAATGATGGGCGCTTTTTGCAGAATAGGCTCCCGTCCAAAGAAAACTCTTCGCAAATTTGCAAAGCCCCATTCATTGAAGATTACCCTAACCAGCAGAGGGGAAGAAAAGAAAACGGCCCTATCCCCCCCCCCCCCCCCCCTAGCAATGGCTGGAAATTAAAAAAACATGACCTCTTCCATTGAGCGACACTCCAAACTGAAGCGCCTCAGATATTTTACAGAGTAATAATCGCCTGCCAGAATGGCAGCTCGTTCAATGCTTTAGGCTAACCGAATCACTCCCGTCTCGGAAATTGATTATTTTAATATCTTGTTCTTAAGTAACAGAATATTTTAACGCGATGGATTTTGAAGTGTGGATTTGTTCGGTACAATTTTTATCATCGCTGCTTACCCAAGCCTTATCACGGTATTTGATGGATTAGCAGACCCCGTTCTCTATTATTGTTCAGGGTCAGTAAAATAAAAAAAAAACTCAAATGCATTATCCTATCCTCAGTCCTGTGCCCATTCAGCCTAAAATTCAGAGTCTTTCCCACATTGGAGACAACATGGCAGGGAAGTGCCCAGTGCGTTACAGATACATTTCTTTGCATACATCCTTATTCACTTTATTAGGGAGAATCTGCTTCCCTTTCAAAGGAACAGCTCAAGAACAAGCAGAACATTGCACGTAAACATGGGAAATGATTTCCCCACAGACGGAGCCAAATGTCTATTGCACTCACAATTTACAAGTGATTATTCTCTGAATTAATCACTCTCGAAAAAACACAAACAATAACAGGGCTGCGGTGATAGCTGAACTGAAAACACTACCCAGAATCAATCCATCACTATTACCGCATCAACACAGTACAACCTGGAAACATCATTATTCATTTTCTACAAGCAGTCAGATAAGAACTTAGACTGGTTAACCATCGGAAACCTACAACGTTAATGTACATACACCGGAGGCAGTGGGAAACTGGCAACCAAATACACACAATGGCATTGAAACCTAAACGGCAGAGAGACACACAAAATCCTGGAGTAACTCAGCGGGACAGGCAGCTTCTCGGGAGAGAGACAATAGACAATAGACAATAGGAGCAGGAGTAGGCCATTTGGCCCTTCAAGCCCTCACCTCCATTCAATGTGATCATGGCTGATCATCCCCAATCAGTACCCCGTTCCTGCCTTCTCCCCATATGGGTGACGTTTCGGGTCGAGACCCTTCATGAAACGTCACCCATTCCCTCGCTCCAGAGATGCTGCCTGTCCCGCTGAGTTACTCCAGCATTTTGTGTCTATCTTCGGTGTAAACCGGCATCTGCAGTACCTTCCTAAACATTAGAGCCCGGCTTTCAACCCGACGTGCAGAAAGTAATTCAAGGGTCGAGAGTGTTTTACTGTTATATGTCCCGCAAGGGAACAATGAAATTCTTACTTGCAGCAGCGTAACAGATAGAAGCCAAGAGATAACTCAAGCAGGCCCAAGGCTTCCAGCAGAGATGGTGGCCTAGTGAGAATGACGGCATGCGACACAGTGACGTGGAAGTGAGTGGTCATGGCAGTGGGCAAGATATTGGGCTTTGAGCTCACTTTTGCAGGCTGGAACTTCCCCCAAAGTTCCTTCCAATATACCATCCCAATCTTGCAAGTAGTCTGGATTATATCGTGGTTATATGTACCTAGCCGATGTTTCAAGAAAAAATACACAGGTTGTGGGAGTAGCTTGGTGGGTCAGGCAACATCCCAAGAAGAAGGGAAGAATTTCTCGACCCGAAACATCACCAATTCCTTTTCACCAGAGATGCTGTCTGACCCGTTGAGTTACTCCAGATTTTTGTGACTATCTCAAGAGAACATGGACAGGCGACGTTTCTGGTCGGGACCGTTCTTCAGTTTGAAGAAGGGTTCAGACCCAAAACGTCAGCTGTCCATGTTACTGTCCATGTCGAAAAAGGTTCCCGAACAGAAACATCACCTGTGACCCTTCTTCAGACTGACCCAAAACGCCACCTATCCACTGGGTGAACTGGTTCAACACTCTGTGTCTTTTCTAAACCAGTTCCTGGTCTCTACTTTACAGGATAGAGATTAGAAATAGATTGGATTTAAACCTCTAAGCAGAGAGCTCCACTTTCTACCTGCAAGACAGTTATTGAAAGCATCCCTGCTGCTCCGCCATGCTGCTCTTTAAATAAGCATACCCGCCCACCTCATGAAATGCCTCTTCTGCGTAAAATATAAAACTGGCTTTGATATTTTTATACAACACAGGAGTTCAGACAGCACTGCTTCCACCCAGCGGGTAGGTCGACAGGCGAGATCAGTCAAGTAGATCAGCCTGAAGAAGGGTCTCGACCCCAAACATCACCTGTTCCTTTACTCCAGAGATGTTGGGCGCGGCGGTCGATGATGCCGCCAGCCGGCTGATGAGGACGGACCACGTGGAAGTGAGGACGTCGCTGCCGCCGGGGGGGGGGGGGGGACGAAGGAGGACCCGGCCTGGCGGGACCGTCGTGAGGGAGGGGGAGGAACAATGGAGGATCCGGCGTGGGGGGAACTGCCGTGATTTGTGGAGGGGGAGGGAAGAACAAAGGGGCAACTGGCACGGGGGATTTTGTAACTTTGTAAGCGCCCTTTATGGGCAACTATTTGCATACCTTGATAAAATATTCAATTCAATTCAACCCGTGGAATTCTCTGCCTCAGAGGGCGGTGGAGGCGGGTTCTCTGGGTGCTTTCAAGAGAGAGCTAGATAGGGCTCTTAAAGGGGCCGAATGGCCAACTCCTGCACCTATTTTCTATGTATCTATGTATCTAAAGATAGTGGAGTCAGGGGATATTGGAGAGAAGGCAGGAACGGAGTACTGATTGGGGATGATCAGCCATGATCACAATGAATGGCGGTGCTGGCTCGAAGGGCCGAATTGCCTACTCCTGTACCTACTGTCTATTGTCTATTGTCTAACCCGCGAAGTTACTCCAGCTTTTGGTGTCTATCTTCTGTTTAAACCAGGATCTGCAGTTCTTTGGTGGACACAAAATGTTGGAGTAACTTGAGGCTGCATCTCTGGAGAGACGGAATGGGCGACGTTTCGCGTCTCGACCCGAAACGTCGGCCATTTTCAGTCTGAAGAACGGTCGACCCGAAACGTCGCCCATTCCTTCATCATGGCTGATCTATATTTCCATCTGAACCCCATTCTGCTGCCATCTCCCCATAAACTCTGGCACCTATACTAATCAAAAATCTATCAATCTCTGCCTTACCAATATCCACTGACTTGGCCTCCACAGCCTTCTGTGGCAAAGAATTCCACAGATTCACCAACCTCTGACTAAAGAAATGTCTCCTCATCTCCTTCCTAAAAGAACGTCCATTAATTCTGAGGCTACGACCTCTGGTCCTAGACTCTCCCATTAGTGGAAACATCTTCTCCACATCTACTCTATCCAAGCCATTCCCTTTTCTACACGTTTCAATGAGGTTGCCCCCCCCCCCATCCACCCCCCCTAATCCTTCTAAACTCCAGCGAGTATAGGCCCGGTGCCGACAAAAGCTCATCATGGGTTAACCCACTCATTCCTGGGATCATTCTTGCAAACCTCCTCAGGAGCCTCTCCAGAGCCGGCACGTCCTTCCTCAGATATGGTGCCCAGACCCGCTCATGACATTACGGAGCTGTTCGGACTCAAGAGCGCCGTGCCCCACTGGATGAAGCAATTGGTCTTTACAGCTCAAACCATTACATCTGCAGCTTCTGTAGAGGCAGAGCACACTTGCAGCTTGGCTTCAATTTAGCTCCCCATCGCTCGCCTTCTCTTTCCCCGCGGTGACTGTAAGTAAGAATCTGAGTGATCTGCCGCTCTTAACTGTAATAGCTTATTTGCTTTGTAAATCACCACACTCCAACGTTGATGTGCGCGATGCTGCAGAGTGCTGGTCGGGCCAACGATAAAACCAGGGACATTATTTTTTCCCGCATCACGTCGCGTGTGGTCCCGCGACGCCTAGAATTAAATTGGAAGTCCACCCCCCCCCCCCACTACGATGTAAAGCCTTCCCCCCCACAAATTGCCCATGGGGCCAAGCCGGAATGATTGATCGAGAAATTAGGCAGGATATGAAGAATTTCTTCCCAGTCGCCAATTAAATTGCATATGATTAACACATTAATAGGCCTTCAGAAATCAACTGGCATGTCGGCACCAACTCATCAGCATTGCACACAGCGTGTCTTCAATCACAGATGAATGACAATCTGACTTCAGAGGCTCTTTGGGCTAATCAGTAGTGGCAAATTATCCCATTTTCTCGCTCCTGGCTATAAATCTAAAACTCTGCCGATTGAATCCAGATTTGCATTGTCTGCTGCATACAGTGGTGATCGCAATCGGCATCCGAAAATCTAAATCACCGCAGCACGGCAAAGCGCTGGAGCAACTCAGCGGGTCAGGCAACATCCCTGGGCAACGTGGACAGGTGGCGTTTCCCGACGGGGCCCTTCTTCAGACTGAAGGAGTGTGGTCAAAGCTACTCACTGGACTGGAAACATCACTTAATTCCTTCTCTCCAGAGATGCCGTCTGACCCGCTGAGTTACTCTGGCTTTTTGTGTGTGTGTGTAGAACAGTGTTACCCGGGATAGACACAAAAAGCTGGAGTAACTCAGCGGGACAGGCAGCATCTCTGGAGAGAAGGAATGCGAACCATGTCTCACTATAACCCTAGCCAGTATTCACTGGGTGGAGTTGCTGCCTCACACCGCCAGAGACCCGGGTTCGATCCCGACTACGGGTGCTGTCTGTACTACGGAGTTTGTACGTTCTCCCCATGACCTGCGTGAGTCTTCTCCGAGATCTTCAGTTTCCTCCCACACTCCAAAGACGTACAGGTTTGTAAGTTAATTGGTTTGGTGTAAATGTAAAATGTGTGTATGCGCGTGTGTATGTGTAGGGTGGTGTTAATGTGCGGGGTTCGCTGGTCGGTGCGGACTCGGTGGGCCAAAGGGCTTGTTTCTGCGCTGTATCTCTAAACTAATTACCTGGAACCCTGGTGACCTGGTTCTGTTTGTCCTTTCTCCACCTCTGGTGTTCAGCTCTGGGCTTACACTTGCTTGCTGTGCAACTTTCCCATTACACTCCAATTGGTTTTGAGCCACCCAACGTTCTCTGCCGAAGATCAGGCGAGTCAGCAATGCTTTCATACAAGTTCACAAAATGTAGGTGTAGAATTAGGCCATTCGGCCCATCGAGTCCTTCCAATCCCATTTTCCCGCCTTCTCCCCATTACCCACGGCACCCGTTCTAATCCAGAATTGGCCTATCTCTGCCGAAAAATATCCACTGACTGGGCCTCCACAGCCCTCTGTGGCAATCAGTTCCACAGATTAACTACCACCAGGTGCAAGTAACTTGGTAATGGTGGAGTGTGTTGTTTGCTCATTGCCAGCTCACCTCAAAGAGCCACCTAACGGCCACATGCTGGTCACCGGCCGCGCGTAAACTCATCCACGATGCTGACACATCCACAAAGCTCTCTTTGGTTGTCAAACAAACAATGCAGCCCTTTGAAAGATTTCCACGCATTCATTTTCGAGAAGGCGTTGAAACAGGTGCTCAGCTTGTACAACATGCCTGCTTGGAAGCCTGGCTTTAGTGTACAATTTTGCTCTACATCACTGATTACTACTGTGAGCAAATGTGGGCCCCATACATGAGGAAGGATGTGCTGGCTCCAGAGAGGGACCAGAGGAGGTTTACGAGAATTATCCCAGGAATGAGTGGGTTGGCATTTGATGAGCGTCTGACAGCACCGGGCCTGTACTCGCTGGAGTTGAGAAAGTTGAGGGGGGACCCCATTGAAACTTACAGGATAATGAAAGGCATTGATAGAGTGGATGTGGAGAGGATGTTTCCACTGGTGGGAGAGTCTGGGACCAAAGGTCATCACCTCAGAATTAAAGGGCGCTCTTTTAGAAAGGAGGTGAGGAGGAACTTCTGTAGTCAGAGGGTAGTTAATGTGTGGAACTCGTTGACACAGAAGGCTGTGGAGGCCAAGTCTGTGGATATTTTAAAGGCAGAGATAGACAAATTCTTGATTAGAACATGTGTCAAGGGTTATGGGGAGAAGGCAGGAAAATGGGATTAGGAGGCAGAGATCAGCCATGATTGAATGGCGGGGTAGACTCGATGGGCCGAATGGCCGAGCTTGTGAATTACCATGACTGTCTGGAGGTAACAGTAGACATCCATCTCTGCTTGGAAGTAATGATGGCGGATGCTGGAGGTGCTGCCTCACTGCGCCAGGGACCCGGGTTCGATCCTGACCTCGGGTGCTGTCTGTGGAGTTTGCACCTTCTCCATGCGACCGCGTGGGGTTTCTTCCCCGCGAGCGCCCGGAGAAAACCCACGCAGGTCACGGAGAGAACGTGCAAACTCCGCGCAGGCAGCACCCGTCTTCAGGATTGAACCCGGGTCTCTGGGCGGTGTGAGGCAGCGACTCATGGCGCTGCCAGGGTTTCCCCAACCTTGCCTCGCCCCCTTCCCTGTTCCTTCCGCAGGATTGAGAAGACCTCATTAAGATATCCCGTGGCAAGGCTTTGCCGTTATCTCGGTCACTCGCGCAAGGAGCGGTATCACGGCACCTGCTCTTTCCCAGCAATGTGCCCGCAAGCCTCGACAGACTGTTCCAGAAAATCTCTCGCTTTGATTCAGAAATCGATTTCAAACCTGCCGCGGCAAATAAAGAGGTCAAACGGCCTTACACCAGCAGGTGAAATCCTCAGTAACGACCTGTTCCTGGCTTCTCAGCTACTCGCTGTGAAGATGCTTAAGGGCCTGTCCCACTTTCACGACCTAATTCACAACGTTTTTTACTCGTGGACATTTTTCATCATGTTGAAAAAACGCCCCGACCTACTTGATGCCACGAGTACCTACGACTAGCATCACGACCTACCTACGACCTACCTACGACCTCGTGACGACCATGCTGCGAGGATGAGTCAAGGGCAAACTCGGCAGAGGTCGTGAAAGTGGGACAGGCCCTTTAAGGTGCTGCTGGACGCAACACTAAACGGTTGCCAATTTTCTAGCAAGCAAAGGGTTTTCACCAGGCCCACACAAACTATCGACCAGTTTATTCATCATCGTTACTTTTTTTGCAAATCCTTCACTCATTTGTCGTATCTCTCTCTCTCTCTATCACCGTCTATATCTCTCGCTTCCTTCTCCCCTGACTCTCAGTCTGAAGAAGGGTCTCGACCCGAAAGGTCGCCCATTCCTTCTCTCCAGGTGGCGCAGCTGGAGAGCTACTGCCTTACAGCGCAAGAGACCCGGCTACGGGTACTTGTCTGTACGGGGGCTTGTACTTTCTCCCCGTGACCTGCGTGGGTTTTCCTCCGAGATCTTCGGTTTCCTCCCACACTCCGAAGACGTACATGTTTGTAGGTTTATTGGCTTGGAGGAAAATGTAAAAAACCGTCCCTAGTGTGTGTAGGGTAGTGTTAGTGTGCGGGGATCGCTGGTCAACACGGACTCGTGGGCCGAAGGGCCCGTTTCCGCGCCGTGTCTCTAAACCAAACCTAAGACGATGCACCTGAATGTTTCAGAACATCTTCACATCTGTATTATTTGGGCATTCAGAGCTAAAAGCTCAACTCCACTCCGATGGCCAACAACCTGTTTCCCTCCTGTATCTCTAAACTAAATGAAGATACTGCCTGACCCACTGAGTTACTCCAGCATTCTGTCTATCTTCGGCTTAAACCAGCATTTCCTTCCGACACAAAGATGAGAGTCAATCTGCCTTTAATAATCCTCCAGGTGACGCCTGTTAGTTTGCCATGCAAGACCTGTTTTATTCCCTAGTCTTTGTCTATCAACACCCACCCCCCATCCCCTCTCACCTGTGCTCACCCAGTTACCTACCTAACGTCATAAATTCATAAATGCAATAAGTTACAGGAGCAAAATTAGGCCATTCGGCCCTTCGTCCACTCCGCCATTCAATCATGGCCGATCTATCTTTCCCTCTCAACCCCAGTCTCCTGCCTTCACCCCATAACCCCCAACACTCGTCCTAATCAAGAATCGGTCATTCTCCGCCTTCAAAATATCCGTTGACTTGGGCTCCACAGCCTTCTGTGGCAAAGGATTTCCACAGATTCACCACCCTCCGGCTAAAGAAATTCCTCCTCATCTCCTTCCTAAAGGAACGTCCTTTAATTCTGAGGCCACGACCTCTGGTCCTAGACTCTCCCACTCACGGAAACATCCTCTCCACATCCACTCAATCCAGGCCTTTCACTTGGAAACTTAAATTCTTTCCGAACATTACTCTGTACTTTTCACATATTTGGCTGCCCAGATATAAATATTCCTGCTAAAAATCATCAGTAATCCCTAATATACTGAGTAAAGAATGACCAGCTTACAGTTCCACCTTTACCACAGGCAATTTAATAAACCATATTGAATCACGTTAATATTTTAAAGAAGCACAAATGTTTTAGACAACAATTTCAAACTCCATTTGATCCAGTATACATTATGATTCATTACAAGGCATAAAATAGAGGGCTACAGAAAAGGCCACGGAGACTAACTAGACTGGTGCTTGGATATCCGATTACACACATCTTTGTGTGCTAAATATGTCCTTAGATTTGCACAGTTTAGAAATCACCAGAGGGGCAGCACAGTGGCGCAACGGTAGAGTTGAGTCTTTACAGCCCCAGAGACCCAGGTTCGATCCCGACTACGGGTGCTGTCTGTACGAAGTTTTGTACGTTCACCCCGCGACCTGCCCTGTGTTTCCTCCGGCTCCTCTGGTTTCCGCCCACACTCCAAAGACGTACAGGTTAGGAGAGCTTCGGTTAAAAGGAAGGAAAAAAAAAAAAAAGCAAATTGAGCTGTTGTGGAGAATAGTTGTGGTGTGCGGGGATCGCTGGTCAGTGCGGAGTCAGTGGGCTGCCGGGCCTGTTAGTGCGCTGTATCTCCCAACTAAACTAAACTCAACTAACTACACCGAGGACTGCCAGCAGTGAGCTTTTAATATAATTTAAAAATTTACTGTGGATGAACTTCAACGTATAAAAATCGTATCCCGGGGTAATACTTTAAATCACAGTTTTCACTATTTCCATGATGAATTGTGTGTTAATAATGCAGGCTGCAAACCACTACCTTTTGATCCAGTTTCTGCCTTGGTAATTAATACGTGCTCAGCATGCTGATGATGCCATTCCATGTGTAAAAGACGATAGGGAAATTACTTGGGTGCATGAGTAAATTACACCAGAAAAATGTGTAGGAAGGAACTGCAGATGCTGGTTTACAGTGTAGGCACAAAACGCTGGAGTAACTCAGCGGGACAGGCAGCGTCTCGGGTGAGAAGGAATGGGTGACGTTTCAGGTCAAGACCCTTCTTCAGACTGAGCTCTGAACCTCACTGACCCCCCGCAGTCTAAAGAAGGGTCTCGACTCGAAACGTCACCCATTCCTTCTCTCCAGAGATGTTGCCTGGCCCGCTGAGTTACTCCAGCATTTTGTGTCTAACTTGCACCAGAAAATGTCTGGCCCAGTTTCTCAATTGGTGGGACGTCAACAGAAAATGTGTGCAAAACATGCCCAAAATCATTTGTCACACACTATTTGCAGTGTACAAAGATGTGTAAGGGTACTCTAATCCAATGTACAGGGTCTGGTCCTTTTTGTGTCGGAGCACGCGTTATATTTTAAATCGAAGCTGGACTCGAGGGTCTGAGCTAAAGGGAGAGGTTGAGCAGCCTAGGACTTTATTCCTTGAAGCGCTGGAGGATGAGGGGTGATCTTATAAGATCATGAGAGGTGTTAAATGCTTTTACCCAGAGTTGGGGACTCAAGAACCAGAGGACTGGGGTTTCAGGTGAGGGGGGTGGGGGTGGGGGGGGGGGGATGGGGGGGGATGGGGGGGGGGTGGGGAAGACACTCTCCTACACACACTAGGGACGATTCACAATTTTTTACCAAAAGCCAATCAACCTCCAAACCCGCACGTGTTTGGAGTGTGGGAGGAAACCGGAACACCAGGTGAAAACCCACGCAGGTCACGGGGAGAACGTACAGACTCCGCACAGACAGCGCCCGTAATCAGGATCAAACCCGGGTCTCTTGCGCTGTCAGGCAGCAGCTCCACCGCTGCACCACTGTGATGCCCCAAAGATGCCAGTTGTCCTGGGGGTGTCTAATGATGGTTGATCCTGGCACAATCAGGATTAGTTTCCTCAACAATGTCAAAGATGCAATTTGCACGGGGAATGCTGTGCCTGGATGTCCATTGGACAGGAGCATCTTGTTAGGCATGCAAGCACGGTTCACACCCAGTGATGCAAAAACCATCCGGAAATTGTGGGCCGAAGGGCCTGTCCCTGTGCTGTGCTGTTCCATGTTCTGTGTTCAATGTTCTAGCAGTGAAAGCAACAGTACTACTGTGTAGATGGACACCAAATGCTGGAGTAATTCAGCAGGTCAGGCAGCATCTCTGGAGAAAAGGAATGGGGGAGGTTTCGTGTCGAGACCCTTCTTCAGGGGAGAGGGATGCCAGAGATATGGAAGGGTACAAAAGGCATATGGAAAGGCACCCTTCCTTATCTCTAGATTTCCTCTAGATTTCAAGATGTCCTCTAGATTTTCTCTCCAGAGATGCAGCCAGAGTTGCTCCAGATGTTTGTGTCCCTCTTCAGTGTAAACCAGCATCTACTCAGTAGCTGGGCTGGTGACACTGGCGTCTGACACTCAGACACTTCCAGGGCCTAGTCAAGTCCGAGAGAGCCCACGTTGTCAGCGGTCCCGTGAGTACGGTGAGTGTCTGATACAGATTC
>JAXLNO010002099.1:0-112018 GCA_038087875.1 Malacoraja senta | reverse complement strand
ACAATCGAGCCGTCCACATTGTACAGATACAGGATAAAGGGGATAATGTTGATTGGGAGGTAGAGAGCGAGGGTAGGGAGGGAGAGAGTTAACTTTCGTTTAGTTTAATTTATTAAAGAAGTGGGCAGGGAAGCTGAAGCTTCTGAAGGACCGAATGGGGCCGGAAGGCCTGAAGCCTGACTACTAGGCCTGAAAATGTCCAGCAACCTCTGTCCTGGACCTGAGAAGGGCTGAGGAGCCTGAAGCATAGCTACTAGACCCAAGAACGTCCAGAGCCTATTAGCCCCCTAGTGGGGGCAAAAGGCCTGAAATCCTTCCAACTAGGCCAGAAAGTGGGTGCTGCCTCTGTACTAGGCAATAAGCCCAAAATGCCATAAGGTTGTCTACCAGGCCAAAGTGGCTCACTGCCTCTTTCCTAGTCCCTAAAGGGGCTGAAGGGCCTGAACCCTGACTATGCCGAGTGGTCTGAAGCACGACTACTAGGTCTCAAAGTGCACTTCTGCCTCTGTACTAGCCCCGAAAGAGGAAGAAATGCCTTAATCCTGTCCACCTGGCCCAAGATAATGGACAAAAGATAATAGATGCAGGATTAGGCCATTCGGCCCATCCAAACCAGCACCGCCATTCACTGTGATCATGGCTGATCATCCACAATCAGTACCCCGTTCCTACCTTCCATATCCCCTGACTCTGTCATCTTTAAGAGCTCTATCTAACTCTCTCTGGAAAGCATCCAGAGAATTGGCCTCCACTGCCATCTGAGGCAGAGAATTCCACAGATTCACAGACTCTGGGTGAAAAAGATTTTCATCATCGCCGTTCTAAATGGCTTACCCCTTATTCTTAAACTGTGTTCGGCCCCTGGTTCTGGCCTCCCCCAACATCGGGAACATGTTTCCTGCCTTTAGCGTATCCAATCCCTTAATAATCTTATATGTTTCAATAAGATCCCTCTAATCCTTTTAAAATCCAGAGTGTACAAGCCCAGCCGCTCCATTCTATGGATATATGTCCCGCCATCCCAGGAATTAATCTTGTAAACCTACGCTGCACTCGCTCAATAGCAAGAATGTCCTTCCTCAAATTTGGAGACCAAAACTGCACACAATACTCCAGGTGTGGTCTCACTAGGGCCCTGTACAACAGCAGAAGGACCTCTTTGCTCCTATACTCAACTCCTCTTGTTATAAAGGCCAACATGTCATTAGCTTTCTTCATGCCAGCTGTAGCTGCATGCTTACTTTCAGTGACTGATGAACAAGGACCCCCAGATCCCATTGTACTTTCCCTTTTCCCAACTTGACACCATTTAGATAATAATCTGCCTTCCTGTTTTTTGCCACCAGTGGATAACCTCACATTTATCCACATTAAACTTCATCTGCCATGCATCTGCCCACTCCCTCAACCTGTCCAAGTCACCCTGCATTCTCATAGCATCCTCATCACAGTTCACACTGCCACCCAGCTTTGTGTCATCTGCAAATTTGCTAATGTTACTTTGAATCTATTCATCCAAATCATTGATGTATTTGTAAATAGCTGCGGTCCCAGCACCGAGCCTTGCGGTACCCCATTAGTCACTGTCTGCCATTCTGAAAGGGACCTGTTAATCCCTACTCTTTGTCCCCTGTCTGCCAACCAATTTTCTATCCATGTCAGCACTCTACCCCAAATACCATGTGCTCTAATTTTGCCCACTAATCTCCTATGTGGGACCTTATCAAATGCTTTCTGAAAGTCAGGTACACTACATCCACTGGCTCTCCCTTGTCCATTTTCCAAGTTACAGCCTCAAAAAATTCCAGAAGATTAGTCAAGCATGATTTCCCCTTCATAAATCCATGCTGACTCAGACTGACCCTGTTATTGTTATCCAAATGTGCGGCTATTTCATCTTTTATAATTGACTCCAGCATCTTCCCCCACCACCGATGTCAGGTTAACTGTTCTATAATTCCCTGTTTTCTCTCTCCCGCCTTTCTTAAAACATGGGATGGGCCTACATCCTCTGTAATAGCCCTTAGAGGGCTTGAAAGACCTGAATTGATTTCAGTTCAGCTTTCAATACCATAGTCCCCACCAGAGTTGCTGAGAAGCTGCTGGAACTGGGGCTGAACACTCCCTTGTGTGCCTGGGTCCTGGACTTTCTCACCGCCAGGCCCCAGGTGGTCAAGATGGGGAGACATACCTCCAACCCCCTCACCCTGAACACAGGATTCCACCATTGTTACGTCCTCAGCCCCCTACTGAACACATGACTGTGGCCAGGTTCAGCTCCAACTCCATCATCAAGTTTGCTGATGACAGTGTGGTGTTGGGCCTGATCTCCGATAACGACGAGAAGGCCTACCGGGAGGAGGTGGCTGATCTGTCACTCTGGTGTCAGGACAACAGCCTCCTCTTGAATGTCACTAAAACTAAGGAGCTGATTGAGGTCTTTAGAAAAGCTCAAAATCCGAGGACGTACACGCCACTGGGGATAAATGGGACTACTGTGGATAGGGTGAGCAGCTTTAAATACCTGGGAGTCCACATCACAGAGGATCTGACATGGACAACACACACTGCCGCACTGGTGAGTAAGGCAAGGCAGCGCCTTTACCACCTCAGGCAGCTGAGGAAATTCAGAGTCTCTCTGAGGATCCTTCAGTGCTTCTACTCTGGGGCTGTAGAAAGCATCTTGTCCGGCAACATCTCAATCTGGTTTGGTAACAGCTTTGCCCTGGACAGGAAGGCTCTGTAAAGAGTAGTGCGTTTGGCCGAACACACTTTGGGAACTACACTCACCTCCCTGCAGGACTATACACCAGGAGATGCAGATCCAGAGCCAACAAGATCATGAAGGACCCCTACCACCCCAGCAACGGACTGTTCCAGCTGCTACGGTCAGGCAAGAGTCTCCACTGTCACGCTGTGAAAACAGAGAGGATGAGACGGAGTTTCTTCCCACAGGTCATTAGGGCCGTAAATTCTAATCTCACCAGGGACTAATTTACTGTTGTGCTATTTTTTTATTTTTTTCTAAAATGTAAATACTGGTTCTATTCTGTTGTTTTTGCACAATCCGCAGGCAAAGCCACTTTCATTTCACAGCACATCTTGTATGTGTATGTGACAAATAAAGTTGACTTGACGACTTGAATCCTGGCTAGAGTCATAGTCGTTGATTGATACAGTGTGGAAACAGGCCTTTCACCCAAGCTTGCCCACACCGGCCAACATTTCCCAGCTGCACAAGTCGAACCTGCCTGCGCTTGGTCCATATCCCTCCAAACTTGTCCTATCCATGTACCTGTCTAACTGTTTCTTGCAAGTTGGGCCTAGAGAGGCAGGACGCCTGAAGCCTGATTTTAAGTCCTGAAAATGGTCCGCAGCCTCTGTACTAGCCCCGTGAGGCGACTGAAGACTGCACTGGGCCGGAGAGGGAGGTCAGGAAGCCTGAAGCCTGACCACTAGGCCGGACAGGGGACCGAATGCATAAAGCCTGCGGATTAGGCCCGAAGGCCTGCCTACCGGAGAGTCCGGAGCCTGGAGCCCGGGTAGGCAAGGGCTGGGACGAGGATCCGCAGCCCGGAGTCGCCGAGAGGGTTGTTGTCGAGGTTGAGGGAGGTCAGTGAAGGAATTGACCTCAGCACCGTTACCAGGGAGGCGGCCTGGGGTCAGCCGAGCGAACAGCTCATGAGGCTGAGGGGGAATAAAGGCTGAGAGATTTAGAGATCCGCCCTTTCTTCCTCCCTCGCTCTCTCCCTCTCTCACTCCTCCCCATTCTCTCTCTCTCTCTCTCTCTCTTTCTCCCTCCCGTCCTCTCTCTCTCTCTCCCGCTCTCACTCTCCCACCCTCCCTCTCTCTCCCCTTCACTGCTTTCCTCTCTCCCCACTCCATCTCCTTCATCCAGTCTCCCTCTCCCTTCTCCCTCATTCCCCCTCTCCCTCTCCCTCATTTCCTGTTTCCCTCCCACTTTCCCTCATTCTTTTACTCATTCTCTCATTTACTGCCCTCCCTCTCTTTGTCCCTATTTGAATCCTCCCTCCCTCTCCCTTTCCTTCTCTCCCTCTCTCCCTACCTCTTACTCTTTCTCCCTCCATCCCTCGCATCCTCTCTCCGTCCCTTCCTCGCTCCTCCCTCCCTCTTCCACTTCCCTCCCTCCCTCCCTCCACCTCACCCACCCTCATCCCCACCCACTCGTTCCCTCAGTCTCACCCTTGCTATCTCCCTCTCCCTTCCTCCCTCTTTCCCTTTCCCTCCCTCCCTCATTATTTCACTCATTCTCTCACTTCTCGCCCTCCCTCTGTATCATCCTTCTCTCCCCTCTCTTCCGCTCCCTCCCACTCTCCCTCCTTCTCTCTCCCTCTCTCCTACCCATCCCCTCTTTCACTCTCTCTCTCTCACTCACTCTTTCTCTCCATCTGCCCTTCCACCCCTCTCCCCATCTGTCACCCACTCCGCCCCCCCCGTTTCTGTCACCCTCTCCCCTCCGGCCCCTTACACCCCTCCAACCCTACATCCTTCTTCCCGTGTGTGTAACCTCCTTCCATCGGAGCCCTGCACCCCTGTAACCCCCCCATTTTGGGTCAGGTGAGGACATTAAACTTACGAAGACTCAGAAGTGGGGAACATCTATTTGAAAGACCCTCCCCAATCCTTCTCAACCCTCCAGCAGTCAGAATATTGTTGGAAAGACTGAGAAACTTCACGGATCGATTCTGACCAAAGACTCGAAACATAATCTGTAGGTCTCTCTCATTCATCCCAATGTAGTCCAACCTGTGGAGAGAGAGGGAGGGGAGTGGAGAGAGAAGAGAGAGAGGAGAGAGAGGAGAGAGAGTGTGGGGACAGAGGGCGAGAGAGAGGGGGGTGTAGTTGGTGGAAGAAAGCGAGGGAAGAGAGGGGGAGAGCAAGAGGGAGAGAAGGTGGGGGAGAGCGAGAGCGTGAGAGAAAGAGGGAGAGAAGGGGGAGAGGTGAAGAGAGAGAGGTGGAGAGAGAATGCGGGGGAGAGGGGGCAGAGAGGGGGGATAGAGGAGAGAAATAAGGCAGAGAGAGAGAGAGAGAGAGAGAGAAGGAGGAAGGGATGAGAGAGGGGAGAGCGACGGGGAGAGATGAGGAGAGCGGAAGTGAGAGAAGGGAGACATGGGGTGCGAGAGGGAGAGACGGGGAGAGGGGGAGAGGGGGGGATAGAGAGCGCGCAAGTGAGAGGAGACATGGGGTGCGAGAGGGAGATAGGGGGAGAGAGAGGGTGAAAGGGATGGAAATGTCAAAGAATGGATGATTTTGCTTTAGCGTGACATTTGGGCAGGTACTTGGATAGGACAGGTTTAGAGGGATATGGGCCAAACGCGGGCAGGTGGGACGAGTGTAGATGGGACATGTTGGTCAGTGTGGGCAAGTTGGGCTGAAGGCCTGTTTCCACACTGTATCATTCTTTGACTATATGTATCTGATATCTCCCTCCCTCACTCCCTCCCTCCCTCCCTCCCTCCCTTACTCTCCCACCCGCTCACTCCATTTCTGCATTTAAAGTTTAAACCTGTGCTATCCGTGTGCCTGTACAAGTCAGTGTCTTTTAAATGTTGGGATAGACCATGCCTCAACTACCTACCAACCAGAAGCAGAACGTCCTCTGGCAGCTCGTTCCATACACCAACTACTGTCTGTGTAACAACGTTGCCCCTCAGCTTCCTATTAAATGTACCTGTGACGACACTTTCAGGAACCATGTACCTGCGCTCCTAAATCCCAATGACGCGAATGTCAAGATTACCAAAGCTTTTGAAGATGACATTGTGAGTTCACCAAGGTCGATGTGAGAAAGATCAGTCCAGTTCCCCCTATGTCCTTCCGTTCAATTCTAAGGGAGGTAGAGAGAGGTGGATAGGGAGGGTATGAAGAGGGGTGGGGGGGGGGGGGGTGAGGAGGGAGAGAGGGGTGGGAGAGAGATAGAGAGATAAGGGTGGAGACAAGTGGAGAGAGAGAGAAATGAATAGTAAAATGTAGATGAGAAGGGGCAGAGAAGGGAGCGCCGCATTCAGGGAGGGGGGAGAGGAGAGAGATTCACACTGCGGGAGTGGAGGGGAGGGGGTTACAGAGACGGGCAGAGAGGTGTAGCGGCCGGAATGGATGGGTTTTGTAGGAAATGAGGGGAGGGGAGGGGTGAGAGGAGGGAGCGCCGCACTGTGGGAGGGGAGTGGAAGGCTTTACCTGAGTGTTGTACATAAGTGTAGAACCCTCCCTTTCTCCATGCCTTCCTCTAGAGGGGCAGCATGGTCTATATCGGATGTGGACATATTCTCCCCACCCCACTTTCTCCCCTTGAGTTGCTGTAAGAGAGAGAGAAAGATAATTTCTTATAATCCCCCACACACCCATCCCCGTCCCCAACACCTCTCTCCCCATCTCTGCATCCCCCTCCACTCCGGCCCCTACACCTCCCTCCTCGCCTGTGTAACCCCTTCGCTCCCTTGTCTCCCCCACCTTTCCCTGTCTTCCCACAGTGCGGAGCTCCCTCCTTTCCCCCTGTCTCCCACCTCAATGCAGTTTTACACGTTCTGTACGAATCCACAACTCTCTGGAAAATGCTCAAATGGGAGGCTGTATATTCTCGAGAGACTATTGAGAAAGGGGCGGAGGTTATAAACCTTATCAGAAACACACAGAACACCCCGAAAGGGAGCTATGCCCAAATTGCACAAGACATTGGTGAGGCTGCACATAGAATATTGAATTCAGGGAATTATCTAGCTGTATCCCGCTGCTCCCGCTGCTCCACGACACTCCCGGTCAAGAGTGTTTTAATGTCATCTGTCCCAGATAGAACAATGAAATACTTACTTGCTGCTGCACAACACAATATGTCATCAACTAATCATAATTACTAATATAACACAAACTCAGTAAAAAAGAACAAACAATAACAGTGCAATAATAATAATAATAATAATAATAATAATAATAATAATAGTCTATTGTAGTTCAGAGCTTATGAGGTTGTCGTGTTTAATGGCCTGATGGCTGTAGGGAAGAAGCTGTTCCTGAACCTGGATGTTAGTTTTCAGGCTCCTGTACCTTCTTCCCGATGGCAGTGAGATGAGTGTGTGGCCAGGATGGTGTGGGTCTTTGATGTTGGCAGCCTTTTTGAGGCAGCGTCTACGATAGATCCTTTCGATGGTGGGGAGGTCAGAGCCGATGATGGACTGGGCAGTGGTCACAACTTTTTGCAGTCTTGTCCGCTCCTGGACGTTCAAATTGCCGAACCAGGCAATTTGCTGAACCAAGCAGTCAGTATGCTCTCTACTGTGCACCTGTGGAAGTTCAAGAGAATCCTCTTTGACATACCGAATCTCCATAATCTGTAATCTCTGTAATCTCCGTCTACATGTGCTGCCACTTTCAGGGAACAATGTACCTGCACTCCTACATCTGTCTGCTCTATAATACACCCTGTCTACATGTGATGTACCTGCACTCCTACATCTCTCTGCTCTATAATACTCCATCTACATGTGCTGCCACTTTCAGGGAACAATGTACCTGCACTCCTTGATCCCTCTGCTCTATAATACCTGTTTACCTGTGACGCCAATTTCACACAGAGGATGGTGGGTGTATGGAACGAGTTGCCCGAGGAGGTAGTTGAGGCAGGTACGACCACAATTTTTTTGGAACAATTTGACAGGTACACGGATAGGAGAGGTTTTGTCAGAGATGGGCCAATAGTGGGCAGGTGCGACTAGTGGAGAAGGGGCGTGTTGGGCTGATGGGCCTGTTTCTGGTATGTATGTCTATGATTCTATGACTCTATGGCTCTAAGACTCTAGGACTAACCGACGATTAGTCTAGTGCTCTTTGCCTCTAATGTTCTATGGGGCCATGACTCTAAAACTTAGACTTTGTGACTATGAATCTGGCTCTATGGCTCTGTGACTCTGTGACTGTGACTGTGGATCTATCACTCTGTGACTCTGTGACTCTGTGACTGTGTGACTCTGTGACTCTGTGACTATGAATCTGGCTCTGTGACTCTGTGGCTCTGTGACTCTGTGACTGTGGATCTATGGCTCTGTGACTCTGTGACTCTGTGACTCTGTGACTCTGTGACTGTGACTCTGTGACTCTATGGCTCTGTGACTCTGTGACTCTGTGACTCTGTGACTCTGTGACTCTGTGACTCTGTGACTCTGTGACTCTGTGACTCTGTGGCTCTGTGACTGTGGATCTATGGCTCTGTGACTCTGTGACTCTGTGACTGTGACTAAGGCACTATGAATCTATGGCTCTGTGAGTCTGTGACTCTGTGACTCTGTGACTCTATGACTATGTGACTCTGTGGCTCTGTGACTCTATGGCTCTGTGACTCTGTGGCTCTGTGACTCTGTGACTCTGTGACTCTATGGCTCTGTGACTCTGACTCTGTGACTCTGTGACTCTGTGACTCTATGACTCTGTGACTCTGTGACTCTGTGACTCTGTGACTCTGTGACTCTATGACTATGTGACTCTGTGGCTCTGTGACTCTGTGACTCTGTGACTCTGTGACTCTGTGACTCTGTGACTCTGTGACTCTGTGACTCTATGGCTCTGTGACTCTGTGACTCTGTGACTCTGTGACTCTGTGGCTCTGTGACTCTGTGACTGTGGATCTATGGCTCTGTGACTCTGTGACTCTGTGACTGTGACTAAGGCACTATGAATCTATGGCTCTGTGAGTCTGTGACTCTGTGACTCTATGGCTCTGTGACTCTGTGACTCTGTGGCTCTGTGACTCTGTGACTCTGTGACTCTGTGACTCTGTGGCTCTGTGGCTCTGTGACTCTGTGACTCTGTGACTCTGTGACTCTGTGACTCTGTGACTATGTGACTCTGTGACTCTGTGACTCTGTGACTCTGTGACTCTGTGACTCTGTGACTCTATGACTATGTGACTCTGTGGCTCTGTGACTCTGTGACTCTGTGACTCTGTGACTCTGTGACTCTGTGGCTCTGTGACTCTGTGGCTCTGTGACTCTGTGACTCTGTGGCTCTGTGACTCTGTGACTCTGTGACTCTGTGGCTCTGTGACTCTGTGACTGTGACTAAGGCACTATGAATCTATGGCTCTGTGGCTCTGTGACTCTGTGACTGTGACTCTGTGACTCTGTGGCTCTGTGACTCTGTGACTCTGTGGCTCTGTGACTCTGTGACTGTGACTAAGGCACTATGAATCTATGGCTCTGTGGCTCTGTGACTCTGTGACTCTGTGACTCTGTGACTCTGTGACTCTGTGACTGTGACTCTATGACTATGTGACTCTGTGGCTCTGTGACTGTGACTCTGTGACTCTGTGACTCTGTGACTGTGACTAAGGCACTATGAATCTATGGCTCTGTGAGTCTGTGACTCTGTGACTCTGTGAATCTATGACTATGTGACTCTGTGGCTCTGTGACTCTGTGACTGTGACTCTGTGGCTCTGTGACTCTATGGCTCTGTGACTCTGTGACTCTGTGGCTCTGTGACTCTGTGACTGTGACTAAGGCACTATGAATCTATGGCTCTGTGGCTCTGTGACTCTGTGACTCTGTGACTCTGTGAGTCTGTGACTCTGTGACTCTGTGACTCTGTGGCTCTGTGACTCTGTGACTCTGTGACTCTGTGGCTCTGTGACTCTATGGCTCTGTGACTCTGTGACTCTGTGACTCTGTGGCTCTGTGACTCTGTGACTGTGACTAAGGCACTATGAATCTATGGCTCTGTGGCTCTGTGACTCTGTGACTCTGTGACTCTGTGAGTCTGTGACTCTGTGACTCTGTGGCTCTGTGACTCTGTGACTCTGTGACTCTGTGACTCTGTGACTCTGTGACTGTGACTAAGGCACTATGAATCTATGGCTCTGTGGCTCTGTGACTCTGTGACTATGGATCTATGGCTCTGTGGCTCTGTGGCTCTGTGACTCTGTGACTCTGTGACTGTGACTAAGGCACTATGAATCTATGGCTCTGTGGCTCTGTGACTCTGTGACTCTGTGACTCTGTGACTCTGTGGCTCTGTGGCTCTGTGACTCTGTGACTCTGTGACTGTGACTAAGGCACTATGAATCTATGGCTCTGTGAGATGTGACTATGTTTCTATAGCTCTACTAGACTAAGTGGGACCCGTTGGGTCCCAGCATCACACGGGAGGGCCGGTCACCCAACGCAATATTCCACCTCTCCACCAATTCCAATATTGCTGGCCAGTGGGGGGGGGGGGGGCGCTTTCTGTTGCGCTAGTATGGGTGTTGTGGGCCGAAGGTACTGGTTTCCAGAGGGCTAGTATGGAGTTTGTGGGCCAAATGGATTCTTGGGCTGGCAGCTCAGTCACTGAGGCCAGGCAGCTCAGTCACTGAGGCCTGGCAGTACAATCACTCGGACCTGGCAGGCTGGCAGCTGAGAAACTGCCAGAAATTCTGCCCAAAACAGGTAACAGACTGTGAGAGAGAAGGGGAGAAGGGGGGGCTGAATGGATTATTGGGCTGGCAGTTCACTCACTTGCGGCTGGTGGGTTGGCAGTTTACTTACTCATGGCTCGTGGGCTGGCAGTGCAGTCACTCACGCCTGGTACGCTGGCAGTTCACTCAGTTACCCCACCTCCCGTCACTCCTCCACTCTGCTCCTTGCCATTCCCCTCCCACCCACACATTCAGTGCATCTCCCCACAACCTCCCCCCATTCACTCTTAGTGGCTCTCCCACAGAGTAGCCATTCCTGCCTATTAGGTTCGCATTGTGATGAAGGACACGAAGGCATCAAAAGTGCAAAAAGGATTTATTAAAGTTTAAAATGTGAATGACTCTTAAAATATAAGAACAATTTAAATGTTAAAGATGAGAATTATTAAGTTCTCTCTTGTTGTGTCTCTTGTTGTGTTCTGCTGCTCACTGCCTCTTGATGACTATTTCCTGTTGATAAAAAGAGACAATTTTAATATAGAGAAATTCAGCGGTTAAATTTTAAGAAAGAAAATCTGAGAATTTATCTCAGAAGTCATCATTCAACGAAGCATGCTTTTGATGACAACATTCTTGGTCGATGTTCCATCCTTCAGGAAAACCTTGACATTTCCCTTCATCTTTCCTCAGCTAAGAGCCACATATAGTTGTCCATGCTGAAATACCGGTTTGTCGAGGTAGATCAACACCTTCTGCATTGTTTGTCCTTGTGCTTTATGGATCGTCATAGCAAAACTTGATTGAATGGGGAATTGGGTCCGCTGAAGGGGAATGTCTTCACCTTCTGTCAAAATGAGTGCTATCCTAGGAATGAGAACAATGTCATCTTTGAAGGCTCCCATGTTGATTCTTGCAACGATCAGATTATTGTGTAGCTCTTCCACAATCATCCTCGTTCCATTGCATAGCTTTGGCGGCTCCAAGTTTCTCATTAATATGATTGGAGATCCTTTTTTCAACTCCAATTTGTGTGGTGGTAATCCAGAGAGCTCGAGTGAATTGAGGAATTCTGTTGGGAAATGAGTATAATGAGTTCCCTCAGTGACAGCATTGAAAGAAAAGTACTCCTTAACGATTCCAGGGAAGCGTTTGATGCATGTAGAATTGATGCTTCTCATGGTGTCGTTGTGAGGAACCAATTGTTGGAGAATAATTCTGCAGGATTGTCAAATGTTGGATACAATCCTCCAGTGCTTCTGCTGATAGAAGCATGTCTTGTGGGATTTCAATTTCATCGTCTTCATTCTTTAAAATCTTGTCTTCTCCAAGTTTCAACAAAAATTGAGAATAGTCGCCTTCTCCCTCTGTCAATCGCATATTTGTGTGCAATTGAAACTTGGTGAAACAAGTAGGATTTCCTGATGCAGGCATTTTCAACATTAGCATCATTTCCCCTTTTCACCACAGCAAGTAGTTGTCGAAAATCGCCACAACATATGATAAGAATGCTGCCAAAAGGCTTAGTGTTGCTGCAGACATCTTGAAGAGTTCTGTCCACCACTTCAAAGCTTTCTCTCCTAATCATTGGACATTCATCCCAAACAATGACTTTCACTTGCCTCATGAAATGTGCCGTCTTAGAGTTCTTCTCGAAGTTGCAGAATGTATCCTCGGCCAGTAGTATGGGTATCTTGAATCGAGAATGTGTAGTTCTTCCACCAGGCATTAATGTAGCTGCTATCCCAGAGGATGCTACAGCAATAGCCACATCACCTTGACCTCTAACTTTTCCTGACATGATGTCGAAAAAGCAGCGTAAAGACAATTTCAGTTGTTAATGAACACTGAAGAATTTGTGCAAAACATTTTTGGAGGCGGGGGGCTGTCAGGGTGGGGTGGGGTGGCATATGTCGTGCAGCCAAGGGAGGGGGACAGCTTCAGGCGGGGGCTCCCGTGGGCTGATGAGAAAGGGGGGGGTGTCCTCCAGCAGGGGATGTAGGCGGCTTCAGTAGAGGGCAGGAGGGGGCGCATCCTATAGCCAGGCGGAGGGCAGTATCGAGGTGGGGGATGTCAGTGGGGGGGGGGGTGAGCGACTTACTCATGACGTCTAGACTCACTCACTGCCTTGGGATTAACTCATGACTTTTGGACGGACTGACTGACTCATGGCTTGCGGACTGACTGACTTATGCCCGACTTTTGGAGTCACGTCCGACTTTTGTAAACTGAAAACTGTAACATCTACATTGTGGAACAGCTCTTCCTGACAGCCATCAGGCTATTAAACTTAACAAATAAGCTCTGAACTACAAAATACTATATTATTTGTACTATTTGTTATTTGTTGATCATGCACACCCTCCACCTCACACAGACACACACAAACACAGACTCACTGACACACACACAGACTCATATACACACACACAGACTCGTACACACACACACAGACTCATTCACACTTACACACACACAGAGCCATTCGCACACACAGACACACACACAGATTCATTCACACATACACACACAGACTCATTCACACATACACACACACACTCATTCACACACACACAGACTCATTCACACACACACAGACTCATTCACACATACACACACAGACTCATTCACACATACACACACACACACTCATTCACACACACACAGACTCATTCACACACTCACACACACAGATTAAATCACACACTCACACACACACTCACACACACAGACTCATTCACACTCACACACACACACACACACATACTCATTCACACACACACATACACACACAGACTCATTCACACTCACACACCCAATACTAAAATGCCAAGTAACTTCAGAATGTGTTGAATATAGTGTGTAAAACAAATCTTTAAAGCCTGCTGTACAGGCTGCTGCTACTGAAGCAAAATCATGCTTTAAATAACGTCCAACAAACATACGCACCATAGACAGAGCAGTAAACTCCTGAATTATTCAACAGCGCCTGCACTCGGCGCCATCTTGACGTCACCCTCCCGCTGCTTGCCACGAACCGGAAATGACGTCATCGGCGCCATCTTGCAACCAAGCGAAAATCACAGAATGAGCGCCAATTTTGAAATTAAACACAGTTCTGATCTAATAAAATGTTTATTCACATTATCCATCCGAAAACTGTTGCAAGCAAGCCCTTTAAAAAGCCAGGCAATGGGGGAAAAAAACACTGAGCAAGCAAGCCGACAAAACACATCCGTCCGCTGAAAAGTACTTTAAAAAAGCCAGGCAATTGGGGAAAAAACGCTGAGCAAGCCGACAAAACACATCCGTCCGCTGAAAAGCACTTAAAAAAAGCCAGGCAATTGGGGAAAAAACACTGAGCAAGCCGACAAAACACATCCGTCCACTGAAAAGCACTTTAAAAAAAAACAAGCAATTGGGGAAAAAGCACTGAGCAAGCCGACAAAACACATCCGTCCGCTGAAAAGCACTTTAAAAAAGCCAATTAGGGCAAAACCACTGCAATCCGACAAAAGACATTAGTTTTGCTGAAAGCACTTAAAAAAAAGCCAATTAGGGCAAAACCACTCAGCAAGCCGACAAAAGATTAGTTTTGCTGAAAGCACTTTAAAAAAGCCAATTAGGGCAAAACCACTCAGCAAGCCGACAAAAGACATTCGTTTTGCTGAAAGCACTTTTAAAAAAGCCAATTAGGGCAAAACCACTCAGCAAGCCAACAAAAGACATTCGTTTTGCTGAAAGCACTTAAAAAAAGCCAAGCAATTGGAGAAAAAACACTGCGCAAGGACAAAACACATCCGTTCGCTGAAAACCACATCGAGGGGACTCACCGTGGAGTAGATTCGCAGCTCAGAGAGCCGTGACCCTCTGGCTTCCTGGGTCTGGCAGAGACTGAATGAGGCACAACACTTCCGGGTTTTATAGTCCCCCCCTTCCGCCAGCGGGGGCAGCAGAGAGAATGGCGAATTATTTAAAAACATTAATATCGCTCTGATTTTTCATCGATGGGAAAAATCCACTGGTCCAGGAAGGCGGAGGGGGGCTCTGAGCGAGGTGGCCAAAAATGACGGCAGTAGGTGGCGGCATTCTCTCGGACATCACAGCACAGTGAGCCAAAAGCGGTGAAGATCAGACTTTTAGTAATATAGATGATTATGACTCATTGGCTCAATGCTCTATGGCTGTATGACTCCATAGACTATATGACTCTATGACGATGGTGTTTTTCCTCCAATGTGTTCGTTTAGTACCACAAGTTATGTCACCTGACAACAATATGGGATCTGTTACTCTAATCATGGGTAGTAAATTAAACATACTCGCCCAATTAGGCGCCATATTATTGATGCTATACCTGGGCAGCACCCTGCTTGCAATGCGATTTGTTGGAGGGAATTTTACGTATAATGAGTATCCTGACTCTGGCATTCACATGGGGCTGGACAGTCACCCTCAGAACAGAAAAGCACGCAAAAAATCCAAGCGAGCACTCGGAATTTTCTCATCGAAGTCGGTTTACTCAAGGCCTTCACAGTATACATACGGAAACACTCTGCGAAGACTCGCAATGTTTCAATGAATCACGGCACATAGACTTTTTAATAATTCTAAATTGATTCTTCAGTGAACTTTCAACTTTCTATTCAATATTAGATATAAGACCATTTGTCTGTCAAATGTGTACATAAATGTAAGTTCTCTTCTCTCGTGGTTTGTTTTGTTGCTCTCAGCCTTGTTTTCAACGTTCTATCTTTATTTTACTTCAGCTGATGTGAAATATCTCTGCAACAACCGCGATTCTTCTGAAATATCCCTGCAACAAATACGATTCTTCTGAAATATCCCTGCAACAAACACGATGTTTCTGAAATATCCCTGCAACTAACACGATTGCCATCCGTGTCTTCCCGAATGTAGGTTTTAATGTCACTCACACTTATTCAAAGGTGACCTACAGCTCCGAGGTCTATATGCATCTCTGCCCCTGGGCAAACTTCCCTTGACAGGCGAGGACATGACGGACAGAGCCACATGATCACTGTCATTTTTCCTGAGTTGGAAGGCAGGTTCCGAATTCAGTGATGAAAAGGCGTCATTGAGCAACAGACAGATAGCACAGAACCGGGTTATTGTGTCGGCGTCGACCGACAATGGACTCGACAAACAGCAGCGTTGTTGGTGGAGAAGCTGCCTCAGTGACCCGTGTTTAACCTTGACATCAGATGATGCCTGGGGAAGATTGGACGTTCTCACTGTGATAGTTTCCTCCTGGATGCTGTGGTTTCATCCCATGTTCCAGAGGACGTGCTGGTTAGCAGGTTAATTTACGTTTGGAGGCTTGAATATCTTCAGTGTTCCTGACTCCCAATTCCACAGCTTTCTGGCAGAGAAAATTATAAAGGATTGTCCTATTATTTATTTTAAATGAGAGACCCTTTATTCTGAAATTGTGCCCGTTTCATATCTGCCCAAGAAGAAATATCCCCACTGTATCAAGTTTCTTGCTGTTCAGAATCTTATTTCTTTAAAATTGTCTCTTTCTTTGAAACTCAGGTGAGTATGGGCTCAACCTCCTCACAGGTGCACCTCTTCATTCCAGGAATTGATCCAGTGAACCTTCTCCGCACGGACTCCAATGTCAATGTCTTTATGCAGTCTCCAGATGTGGTGCTACCAGCACCCTGTGCAGTTGCACCCACAGCCGTTAAGACAGTGAATTCCACAGATACACCATGCTCTGACTAAAGATCTCAGTCAACGGAAAGACAATACATGATTATAATCGAGCAATTTACATAGATAATGGAATAACGTTTAGTGTAATGTAAAGCCAGCAAAATCTGATCCAGGATAGTCCGTGAGTCAGCAATGAGGTGGATAGTAGTTCAGGGTTGCTCTTTTGTTGTGGTAGGATGATTCAGTTGCCTGATAATAGCTGGGAAGAAACTGTTCCTTTATCTGGAGTTGTGCGATTTCACACTTCTATACCCTTTAGAAGAGGGAGAAGAGGGAGTGAGCAGGCTGCGACTCGTCCTTGATTACGCTGCTGGCCTTGCCGGGGCAGAGCGAGGCATAAATTGAGTCAATGGAAGGGAGGTTGGGTTGTGTGATGATCTGGGCTGCGTGTACAATTCACTGCAATCCTGATAAAAGTTTTTTTATAGACCACCTGTAGAATTTAGTGAGAGTTGTAGGGGACATGCTGACCCTCCTAAGCCTTCTATGAAAGTGGAGGCTTTGTCGTGTTTTCTTGGTCATTGCTTCAATATGGTCTTTGCTCCAGAAGAAGTTGTTGGTGATATTGACTCTGAGGAATTTGAGGTTTTCAACTCATCTCGTTTCTAAAGGTATGAGCCTTCCTAATTATTTGCTCTACCTAAACGTTTTAGTGTTGTACAAATTACAGATTCCAATGTAAAATACCATATAATTTAGGTTTCAATTCTTCCAAATTGAATAACATCACATTTTCCTACGTTATACTCCATTACATTCCATGTTTTGCCCTAACTCTTTACCTATTTAACTCATTTATAGATGATTCTGCCTCCTCACAGTGTTCTGACCCATCAATCTGTTTATCATCAGCAAAGTAGTGCCAGTTACTCACAGTCTTATCATATGTCATGTTTATATATTTAAATAGCAGAGGCCCAACTCGTCTCCATGCGGCAATCAAGTCGTATCTACTAATTGTTAATCGGTTTTGAATATGTGCCTAATATGTGCATTGCCGATGTTGTGAATGTTTTGTGATGATCGCCACGGCAGGGTACCCAGGTTTTGATTTACTCTGAAGCAGGTTTCGACCCGAAACGTCACCCATTCCTTCTCTCCAGAGTTGCTGCCTGGCCCACTGAGTTACTCCAACATTTTGTGTCTATCTTTGATTTACACTTGATGGAACACTATTCACAGTTCTGGTCTGTGGATGGTGGGCAGTTGTGTGACGGCCATTGACTGTGAAAATTGAGTAGTTGAACTCTGTCCTGTTGGAAATATTCATTGCCTGAAAATTGTGTGATGTGAATGTAGCTCACCTCTGCCTGGCCCTTAATACTTTCTTGGTCTTGATTCAAGGTACTGCCCTCGAGCTACAACCCCCTATTTTTAGACCACTGGAGGGTGCACCTTCTCGGTGGGACAGGTGGTACCCAGCAATTGTGGTGGAAAGTTCGGTCTCCCTGTTTGTGAAGTTTGATTCTGGGTGACTTTCACTGTGTCATGTTGTTGGTGGACTCAGTAATATGGGGTTTATCCAAGTTGAGGCAGAGGTCCCCTGAAGTTTGTGTGGAGAACTTTGCACAGACTGGTCTGAGTGGTTCTTGCATGTTCACTGCCTTGTATGTATCTGAATAAACAGCCTGTTATATTAATTTAACTGTGTAAAGCAGGGAACTTAAAAATGTCATCGTGCAATTCAATAATGGGTGAATGGTCTTTGGTGTATGTTACGGCATATTTTCATCATTGTACCGATTTCATTGGCCTGCCGCTGTGGATGCAACAGACGTCCATGTTCAGTTCAACTATAACTGAGTGTGGATTTACTGAATGCACTGAGGTCTAGTTCGGGATAAAGCAAACATTGGATTTGCTGCTTGTGTTTAGAAAATGTATCTCAATATTCAAGATTCATCTTTGTTGTAATGAAGTATAGCAGGAAATATTGAATTTCTTACTTTTCAGTTACCTGTGGTGAGCAACTTCCTCCATTGCCGGGGCAACAGTGGTGCAGGAAAGGTTACACATTGTGTAGGATGGAACTGCAGATACTGGTTTAAATCGTAGGTAGACACAAAATGCTGGAGTAACTCAGCGGGACAGGCAGCATCTCTGGAGAGAAGGAATGGGTGACGTTTCTGGTCCCGTTCCTTTTTCAGACATTACACATTGTTATCTTACTCTGACCGCTGCCCTTTAGCAGAGAGAGTTCAGCTTTTGGAGCTGATGCAATATAATGATAGTGGGAGAAGAACAGGCGTTGCCTTCATCTTCTGTGGAATAGGGTTGTATACAGCTCACTGCAAAAAGTGTGAATAAATTAGTGGAGTGAATGTAAATACTCCATTTAGAAAAAGGCCGTTTGAGTCAGGATGTTGCAATCATTCTACAGCAGTAATTACATATTGATTAAAATCAAAAGTGCAGAAGATTAAATTTGTAATGAAAAACAGAAGACGCTGGAAGCACACTTGGATCAGGCAGCTTCTGTGGGCCGGACCAGTTCTGATGAATGGTCTGTATTCTACCTGGAAGGTTAACTGTTTCTTTCTTCAGATGCTGCCTGGCGGCCTATTGTCCTTTCATATAAATCTCTCGTTCACTGCTGCTGTGGAAGAAAATGGCAGATAGCTGTGCCTGGCAATGTCCCACATACCAATGGGATAATGAATATGTTATGTGCTTAGTTTAGGAAAGAGGTTTGGTTAAAATACGTTATAGGGAAATAGCAGGAGACTCCTTTCCTCAACGAGGTGATTTCAGGATAAGAGGTTTACCCATTTAATTCTGACCTAGATTTTTCAGGCATGATGTTGGAGGATTAGTAAATATCCCCAAACGGACTGGATCACTGCCATTCACCTGCCATTGCCACAGGTCCAGGACAAATGCCTCCTCGCTGGAAATGCACTCGCCTATGAAATATATGGATATCAAACATAGAAGATAGGTGCAGGCCATTCGGCTCTATGTGTCATACCCGCCATTCAAAATGATCATGGCTGATCATCCAAAATTAATAACCAGTTCCTGCTTTCCCCCCATATCCCTTGATCCTGTTAGACCTAAGAGCTAAATCTAACTCTCTCTTGAAAACATCCAGTGAATTGGCCTCCACTGCCTCCTGTGGCAGAGAATTCCACAGATTCACAACTCCCTGGGTGAAAACGTTTTTCCTCATCACTGTCCTAAATGGGAGTTGTAAATTGTAACCCTTGGTTCTGGACTCCCTCAACACCGGAAACATTTTTCCTTCATCTAGCCTGTCCAATCCCTTAAGAATTGTATATGTTTCTATAAGATCCCCTCTCATCCTTCTAAATTCCAGTCAATATAAGGCAGTTGATCCATTCTTTCATCATATGTCAGTACCGCCATCCCGGGAATTAACCTTGTGAACCTACGCTGCACACCCTCAACAGCAAGAATGTCCTTCCTTAAATTAGGGGACCAAAACGGCACACAATACTCCAGGTGTGGTCTCACCAGGGCTCTGTACAACTGCAGTAGGACCTTCTTGCTCCTATATTCAAATCCTCTCGCTATGAAGGCCAACATGCCATTTGTTTTCTTCACTGCTGCTGTACCTGCATGCTTACCTTCAGTGACTAGTGTACAAGCACACCCAGGTCTCATTGCACCTCCCCTTTTCCTAATCTGACACCATTCAGATAATAATCTGCCTTCATGTTGTTGCCACCAAAGTGGATAACTTCCCATTTATCCACATTATACTGCATCTGCCATGCATCTGCCTACTCCAACAACCTATTCTTGTCACCCTGAAGATTCCTCGCAGCTGACACTGCCACCCAGCTTTGTCATCCCCAAACCTGGAGTTGTTACATTTAATTCCTTCGTCTAAATCGTACATATTGAATTCCTTTGTCTACATCGTTAATATTGAATTAATTCGTCTAAATCGTTAATATAAAGTGAATTTATCAAGGTGACTTGCATCAGACTCCTGTTTATTGACAATAGCTCCACCTTCAACACCGTTATTTCAAGCAAACTCTTGAACCAAGACTTTGTATCCCTCTCTGAAACTAGATCATTGACTTCTTGAACCATAGACTGCATTCAGTAAGGATCGGTAACAAAATATCCTCCTTGATAATTCTCAATAACAGTGCAGCATAAGGCTACATTCTCAGCCCTAATGCCCCTGTCCCACTTAGGAAACCTGAACGGAAACCTCTGGAGACTTTGCGCCCCACCCAAGGTTTCCGTGCGGTTCCTGGAGGTTTTTGTCAGTCTCCCTAATGGTCGAATGTGGTTTCCGCTTCTTCTATGTTCCGGCGATTATTTCAAAAAATTGCTAGTTGAAGGTGGTTGCCGGAGGTTGCAGGTAGTGGAAGGTAAGACCTCCCTGGTAGAATAAAACTGGGTGAAAAAAAGGTCTTACCTTCCACTACCTGCAACCTCCGGCAACCACCTTCAACTAGCATCGCAACCGGCTTCGACTAAAAAATTACCGATTTTTAAAACGGCAACCTATTTTTAGTCGTGGCCGGTTTTGAATTTTTTGAAATAATCGCCGGAACATAGAAGAAACGGAAACTACTTTCGACCATTAGGGAGACTGACAAAAACCTCCGGGAACCGCACGGAAACCTTGGGTGGGGCGCAAAGTCTCCAGAGGTTTCTGTTCAGGTTTCCTAAGTGGGACAGGGGCATTACTATACTATCTGTACACTCACAAACGTGCGATCAAATTCTGTTCTAACTCAATTTACAAGTTTGCAAATGACACGACTGTAGAGGGCCTACTCTCAAACAATAAGGACACAGTGTACAGGTATGTGATAGAATGTTGTGTCATGGTCTCAAGCTAACAACCTCTTCCATGATGCCAGCAAAACGTAGGAGAAAGTTGTTAAGTTAAGGAAGCGAGTTGGTGTACACGCCAATGTCAGCATCAATGGTTTTGAACAGAAAAATGTATGAGAACTCCAAACTCCGAGGCATAAATACCAGCAACTATTTGTCCTGTTACAACTAGATTGAAGTGGTTGGCAAGAACGCACACCAATGCCTTTGCTTCCTCGGAAGACAATGTAAATTCAGTATGTCCTCAATGACACTTCGGAATGGCTACGAATGCACCACAGAAAGCATCCTATCATGTTACATCTTCATTTGTCATCAGCTCTGCCCAAGTCCGCAGGAAATTGAAGAAAGTTGTTGACGTACGTCTTCCAACACCCAAACCAGTCTCCGCTTCCTGCCTCCCCCCCCTTCAGCTCCATCTATATTGATGGTGCCATAGGAAAGCAGCCAGCATCACAAAGTACCAGACACAACCCGATCATTTCCTCTTCTCCTCCTCTCTCCCAGGAGATACAAAGGCTAGAAAACAGCTTTCCCTGTCGTGAATCTGTCGTATTTATTCCCAATCTTCTAATCTACTTCCTGGTAGACGTCGCACTTCATTGTTATCTGAACTTACTCTGTTGTTATCATATTTCATTCAGTATTCTGTGTATTTCTTCTTTTGCACAACCTGCAGTATTAAAACAAAAGCCACGAAATGCTGGAGTAAATGAGCAGGCCCGGGCCTACCCCTTACCGACAGCGCTCTGTCTCACCATTCCTCTCTTCCAGATTTATTGCCAACCTCCACCCCAATCACTGCAAACAGTCTGAAGAAGGGTTCCGACCTCAATTGTGTAAGAAGGAACTGCAGATGCGGGTTTAAACCGAAGATAAACACAAAAAGCTGGAGTAACGCAGCAGGACAGGCAGTATCTGGGCATAGGAGTGAGTGACGTTTTGGGTTCAGACGCTTCTTCAGACTGGTTAGGGATAAGGGAAACGAAACATATAGACGGTGATGTGGAGATAAAAGGCCCTCACTAGTGTCTCCATGGTACCCCGCAGCTCAACTCTTGCTTCCCCTCCCCCTAGTCGCAAGAGAGACAGTCCCCCTAGTCCTTAGTTTCTACTCCATCAGCCGTCGCATTCAACAAATAATACTCCAAAATTGCCGCCACCTTCAACTGGAGACCACTCCTATCCACATTTTCCCATCTCCACCCCTTTTCACCTTCCGCAGACTGTTACCTCCGCACATCCGTGGTTAACTGGTCCCTTCCCACCCAAACCAATCCCCCCCACAGGTACCTTCCCCTGCAACCGCAGAAGATGCAACACCTGTCCCTATACCTCCTCCCTCGACTCTGTCCAGGGACCATGAGTCTTTCCAGGTTAGACAGAGGTTCACTTGTACTTCCTCCAACCTCATCTACTCATTCCGTTGTTCAAGATGTGGATTCTTATACATCGGCGGGCGAGACCAAACACAGACTGGGCGATCGTTTCGCGGAACACCTTCACTCAGACCACGTGAACCAACCTGATCTCCCAGTTGCTGGACACTTTAATTCTCCTTCCCATTCCCACACAGACCTTTCTGTCCTCGGTCTCCTCCATTGTCAGAGTGATGCCAAATTGGAGGAACAGCATCTCATATTTCTCTTGGGCAGCTTACAGCCCAGTGGTATGAATATTGATTTATCTCACTTCAGGCAGCCCCGGCATTCCCTCTCTCTCTATCCCTCGCCCAACAAAGTCGCACCAGCTTCTCATTTTCACCCAACAGCTAAAAATGACCTGTTTCCTTTATCATCATCACGTTTTAGCATTCATCTTTCATTCAATGTTCTTTATCTCTCCACATCACCGTCTATATCTGTCGTTTCCCTTTCCCCTAACTAGTCCGAAGAAGGGTCTTGGCACGCAACGTCACCCATTCCTTCTCTCCAGAGATGTCGCCTGTCCCGCTGAGTTTCTCGTTTTTTGTGTCTAACTACCCGACCTCAAACGTCACGTGTTCTCTACAGATGCTGCCTGACCGGCTATGTTACTCCATTATTTTGTGTCTGTCTTTTGTTTAGTCCAGTGCCTGCAGTCAAGAGACAATAGACAATAGGTGCAGGTATAGGCCAATCGGCCCTTCGAGCCAGCACCGCCATTCAATGTGATCATGGCTGATCATCCCCAATCAGTACCCCGTTCCTGCCTTCTCCACATATCCCCTGACTTAAGAGATCTGCTATTCAGTCCTTTGTTATTACAGTTTTATTCAGATATGGTACGATCTGTGTGGACAACACGCAAACCGAAATGTTTCATTCGTGCGGTATACGTGCAAGAATAATCCTGTACTGAGTTTGGGAGGCGTGTATGGAGAAAGGAGCATAGTCACCACTTCAGGTGGGACACCCTTCCACGCAACAGTCGCACAAGTTTCTGTCTCCAGTTATATTTCAGATTGGCAGCATCTGAGTTTTGTTTAATTTGTCCCGGGCGCTTGACACCGCCCACACGCTGATGATGCTAACTCAGCACAGGCCACAAGGCGCAGCCTGTGGACATTCTCCGGATGGGCGCTAGATCTCTTCTGACTTGTTGAAGTGCGGCAGCGGATTGTGTCTGGGGGTTGGGACAGCAGGGAGACGGACCTTGCCCTCCGGGGCGGGGGTGATGGAAGAGGGGGCTCTGAGTGCAGGGTGTGTGGAGACTGCAGATTACAATCGGTGAGTATCTTTCCACCGATTCCGAGTGGACGGGGTCCGATCTTGGGGAGTGACTGCGGTGAAATCTCCCCCATAGGCGGACGCTCTCCGGGCCGGCACCGATCCTGCTGGGTCGGGGCCGTGTGACGGGACCAGCATTCTGGCAGGCAGGTTTGCCACTGCTACACGGGTGGTTTTAAACTGAATAAGGGGGTGAAGTGTCAAATAGGATAGTCGAGGACGGAGTTAAAGGGAAAGAGAGTAAAGGGATGGTTAATAACCCCAGAATTAACGGGATAGGAAGCTCACAAAGGGATAGGAGAGTATGGTCAAGTGTAATAGGGATCGATGTGAAAGGTGAGATGCGTAAGGAATTAAAAGTATTGTATATGAATGCGCGAAGTATAAGAAGTAAAGTAGATGAGCTTGAGGCTCAGTTAGAGGTTGGTAGATATGACATTGTGGGGATTACTGAGACGTGGCTGCAGGAGGATCGGGCCTGGGAACTTAATATTCAGGGTTATACATCCTATAGAAAGGACAGGCAGGTGGGCAGAGGGGGGCGGGGGTAGCTCTGCTGGTGAGGAATGGAATTCAGTCCCTTGCGAGGGAAGACATAGGGACTGACGAGGTAGAGTCACTGTGGATTGAGTTGAGGAATTGTAAAGGCAAGAAGACACTAATTGGTGTTATGTACAGACCCCCAAATAGTAGCCCGGATGTAGGGTGTAAGTTGCAGCAGGAGTTAAAACTGGCATGTAACAAAGGTAATGGCACTGTGGTGATGGGATATTTCAATATGCAGGTAGACTGGGAAAATCAGGTTGGTTCCGGACCCCAAGAAAGAGAGTTTGTAGAATGCCTCCGAGATGGATTCTTAGAGCAGCTTGTAATGGAGCTGACCAGAGAAAAGGCAATTCTGGATTTAGTGTTGTCCAATAAACCAGATATGATAAGAGAACTCGAGGTAAAGGAGGTAGTGATAATAGTATGATTAGTTTTAATCTGCAATTTAAGAAGGAGAACGTTAAATCTGAAGTGGTAGTGATGCAGTTGAACAAAGGGGACTATGAAGGCATGAGAGGGGAGCTGGCCAAAGTAGACTGGAAAGGGATCCTAGCAGGAATGATGGTGGAACAGCAATGGCAGAAATTTCTGGGCATAATCCGGAAGACGCAGGATCATTTCATTACAAAAAGGAAGAACGATTCTAAGGGGAGTAGGAGGCAACCGTGGCTGACAAGAGAAGTTAGGGATAGAATAAAACTAAAAGAAAAGATGTATAACACAGCAAAGAGTAGCCGGAAGCCAGAGGATTGGGAAACTTTCATAGGACAACAGAAGGAAAGAAAACGGGCAATACGGGCTGAAAAGATGAAGTATGAGGGGAAGCTGGCCAGGAATATAAAGAAGGACAGTAAAAGCTTCTTTAGATATGTTAAGGGAAAAAGAGTAGCAAAGTCAAATGTGGGTCCCTTGAAGGCAAACACGGGTGAAATTATTATGGGCAACAAGGAAATGGCAGAAGAGTTGAATAGGTACTTCGGATCTGTCTTCACTAAGGAAGAAACAAACAATCTCACATATGTACTGGAGGACAGAGGATCTAAGGGGGTAGAGGAACTGAAAGAGATTTTCATTAGGCGAGAAATAGTATTGGGTAGGCTAATGGGACTGAAGGATGATAAATCCCCTGGGCCTGATGGTCTGCATCCCAGGGTCCTCAGGGAGGTGGCTATAGAAATAGTGGACGCATTGGTGATCATTTTCCAATGTTCAATAGATTCAGGATCAGTGCCTGTGGATTGGAGGATAGCTAATGTTATCCCACTTTTCAAGAAAGGAGCGACAGAGAAAACGGGGAATTACAGACCAGTTAGCCTGACTTCGGTGGTGGGAAAGATGCTGGAGTCAATTATTAAAGAGGTAATAATGGGGCATTTGGATAGCAGTAAAAGGATTAGTCCAAGTCAACATGGATTTAGGAAAGGGAAATCATGATTGACTAATCTTCTGGAATTTTTTGATGTGACAAGTAAAATGGATGAAGGGGTGCCAGTATCTAGACTTTCAGAAAGCCTTTGATAAGGTCCCGCACGGCACTAAAATCAGAGCACATGGTATTGGGGGTAGGGTGTTGACATGGATAGAAAATTGGTTGACAGATCGGAAGCAAAGAGTAGGAGTGAACGGGTCCTTTTCAGAATGGCAGGCAGTGGCGAGTGGAGTGCCGCAAGGCTCGGTGTTGGGGCCGTAACTGTTTACCATATATATTAATGATTTGGAAGAGGGAATTAGGAGCAACACTAGCAAGTTTGCGGATGACACAAAGCTGGGTGGCAGTGTGAACTGTGAAGAGGATGTCAGGAGGTTGCAGGGTGACCTGGACAGGTTGAGTGAGTGGGCAGATGCGTGGCAGATGCAGTATAATACAGATAAATGTGAGGTTGTCCACTTTGGCGGCAAAAACAAGGGGGCAGATTATTATCTCAATGGGGTTAGGTTAGGTAAGGAGGTACAGCGAGACCTGGGTGTCCTTGTACACCGGTCACTGAAAGTTGGCTTACAGGTACAGCAGGCAGTGAAGAAAGCTAATGGAATGTTGGCCTTCATAACAAGAGGATTTCAGTATAGGAGTAAAGAGGTTCTTCTGCAGTTGTATGGGGCTCTGGTGAGACCACATCTGGAGTATTGTGTACAGTTTTGGTCTCCTAATTTGAGGAAGGACATCCTTGTGATTGAGGCAGTGCAGCGTAGGTTCACGAGATTGATCCCTGGGATGGCGGGACTGTCATATGAGGAAAGATTGAAAAGACTAGGCTTGTATTCACTGGAGTTTAGAACGATGAGGGGGGATCGTATAGAAACATATAAAATTATAAAAGGACTGGACAAGCTAGATGCTGGAAAAATGTTCCCATTGTTGGGTGAGTCCAGAACCAGGGGCCAGAGTCTTAGAATAAAGGGGAGGTCATTTAAGACTGAGGTGAGAAAAAACTTTTTCACCCAGAGAGTTGTGAATTTATGGAATTCCCTGCCACAGAGGGCAGTGGAGGCCAAATCACTGGATGGATTTAAGAGAGAGTTAGATAGAGCTCTAGGGGCTAGTGGAGTCAAGGGATATGGGGAGAAGGCAGGCACGGGTTATTGATATGGGACGATCAGCCATGATCACAATGAATGGCGGTGCTGGCTCGAAGGGCCGAATGGCCTCCTCTTGCATCTATTTTCTATGTTTATATGTTTCTATGTTCACACCAGGCCACTTGACGTTGAGGACCCGGTGAATATTTCCTGGCAGCGGTGCGATGGTGGCGCCGGGACCAGATCCACCCAGTTCGTTACCGTTGGGGGTTTATTTCTCCATCACCATGTCCGCATCCGAACCCCCGCGTGGATGGATGCCCTTTGCCAATGCCGTTGTCATTATTCCACGATGCACAAAGTGACCCATCGCCTCATTCCACACGGTTCCATCGTACATACTATCTCGTCCATTCTGACAAGGCATTGAGTTACAGAGCTGATCCACATTCTCGAGAGCAGGAATCTTGACCTCATCCATTCTACCGATGGCAGAATTATAAACTGTGCTTTCTGTAATGTCACCATTCTGCAACAAGAAATATGGCGATTCTGTTCACTTAAACTGAAAAACTAATGAATACTTCCTGCCCAAATTACCCCCTCTGCAGGCACTTTCCCCTACAACCGCGGGCGTTGTAACGCCTGCCGCTATACGCCCTCTCTCACTTTCATCCAGGGACCCCAGCAGTTCTTCCAAGTAAAATAAATATTGATGTGCACCTTCTCTACCCTCATCAACAGCATCTGGTGTTCCCGATGTGACATCCTGTACATTGTCGAGACGAAGCGTAGACCCAGCGAGTTACTTGCACTCGGTCCGCCAAGGCATATGTTGAGCTTTGTACCTTTTTGTCGCCGGAGTACTCCATTCCCACTTCCGCATGCAAAATGAAGGAACAGCCGCTTTCTTCCAACTCTCCCGTGTGGCCCATCTGCGCTCTCTTTTAATATTTCCATCTAGCTCCCCCCACCTCCCGCTACTCTCCTCCCTCCGGGTTCACAATCCGCTAATCTTCAAACCTACCTCACACCTACTGTTCTTATTTCTTGCCTTTGTGATGCACGAAGGGGAAATCATGCTTGACTAATCTTCTGGACTTTTTTGAGGATGTGACTAGGAAAATGGACAAGGGAGAGCCAGTGGATGTAGTGTTACTGGACTTTCAGAAAGCATTTGATAAGGTCCCACATAGGAGATTAGTGGGCAAAATTAGAGCACATGCTATTGAGGGTAGAGTGTTGACATGGATAGAAAATTGGTTGGCAGACAGGAAACAAAGACAATAGACAATAGGTGCAGGAGTAGGCCATTCGGCCCTTCGAGCCAGCACCGCCATTCAATCTGATCATGGCTGATCATCCCCAATCAGTACCCTGTTCCTGCCTTTTCCCCCATATCCCCTGACTCTGCTAATTTTTAAGAGCCCTATCTAGCTCTCTCTTGAAAGCATTCAGAGAGTAGGGATTAACAGGTCCCTTTCAGAATGGCAGGCAGTGACTAGTGAGGTAACACAAGGCTCGGTGCTAGGACCGCAGCTATTTACAATATACATCAATGATTTGGATGAAGGGATTCAAAGTGACATTAGCAAATTTGCAGATAACACAAAGCTGGGTGGCAGTGTGAACTGTGAGGAAGATGCTATGAGAATGCAGGGTGACTTGGACAGGTTGGGTGAGTGGGCAGATGCATGGCAGATGCAGTTTAATGTGGATAAATGTGAGGTTATCCACTTTGGTGGCAAAAACAGGAAGGCAGATTATTATCTAAATGGTATCAAGATGGGAAAAGGGGAAGTACAATGGGATCTGGGGGTCCTTGTTCATCAGTCAATTAAAGTAAGCATGCAGGTACAGCAGGCAGTGAAGAAAGCGAATGGCATGCTGGCCTTCATAACAAGAGTAGTTGAGTATAGGAGCAAAGAGGTCCTTCTGCAGTTGTACAGGGCCCTAATGAGACCACACCTGGAGTGTTGTGTGCAGTTTTGGTCTCCAAATTTGAGGAAGGACATTCTTGCTATTGAGGAAGTGCAGCGTAGGTTCAACAGATTAATTCCCGCGATGGCGGGACTGTCATATGTTGATAGAATGGAACGGTTGGGCTTGTATACTCTGGAATATGGAAGGATGAGAGGATATCTTATTGAAACGTATAAGATTGTTAAGGGTTTGTTCAGGCTAGAGGCAGGAAACACGTTCCCGATGTTGGGGAAGTCCAGACCCAGGGGCCACAGTTTAAGAATAAGTAGTAAGCCATTTAGAACGGAGATGAGGAAACACTTTTTCACAGAGATTTGTGAGTCTGTGGAATTCTCTGCTTTAGAAGGCGGTGGAGGCTGGTTCTCTGGATACTTTCAAGAGAGAGCTAGATAGAGCTCTTAAAGATAGCAGAGTTAGGGGATGTGGGGAGAAGGCAGGAACGGGGTACTGATCAGCCATGATCACATTAAATAGCGGTCCTGCCTCGAACAGCCGAATGGCCTCCTCCTGCACCTATTGTCTATTGTCTATTGTCTAAAACCCATTTCTCCAGTGTCCATCCAGCCGTTGCGCTTTGTTCTGCCTCTCCCTTTCACTAGCTTTCCTCTTCCCCCTACAATTAGTCTGAAAGAGGGTCTCCATCCGAAACGTCACCTCTCCGTGTTCTCCAGAGATGTTGCCTGACCTGCTGTTGTTCTCCAGCATTTTGTGCTGTTAACAGTTTTCTAGCATTTCCGCATTCTAAATTCATCCAATACAGGACATGTGGCAACCATGTTCTTTGAGAGTGAGTTCAAAGTTGTCCCAAACGGTGGTATATTTGCAAGCCGGGATGATCTGTGATCAGAAATGAACATAGTCATCACATAGATTTAAAACATGCTGATGCTGTTAAATCATAATAGTCCCATCTCTCAACCGGATGGAACCTATAAACAGAACGTAAAATGAGATTGAGAAATACCCTGGTCTGGCAACGGGTTATTATCAAATGTTTGGAAATTCGTTCTTTTGACCATGCTTCAGCCGTTAGGATGTGGCCCAGCGAGACATAATTAACCGTGCTGCTGCTGTTGTAGCAGCCCTGGTAGAGTGAGATCTGGAATCAGTATCTACTCCTGCATAACTCAACTCCGTTTTATCACCTGGAAATGGTCTGAACTGATACGTTCTTATAACGTTTTTTGTAACTGACAATCATAGCTAGCTAAGAGCCTCCGGTAGGGCAGGCAGATAGGGGGCCCATAGAGAGTGATATCATCATTCCCCATGGGGCACATGTGCTGAGGGGGATGGTGACTCACGTTCCCAAGTTAACCAGGGCGGGAGACCCGTCATTGCATTTTATGGAGGTGCAGCAGGCAGCCGACATAAACGATTGCGATGAGGTAGAACGGGTAAAGCTGCTACTGATGACCCTAGATTCTTACCTATGCAAGGCAGTGACCTCCAGGGAAGGGGGAAGACCTGAAACATGGGTAGCGGCACAGACAGCGGTTCTGGAGGCCATGGGGTTGAATCAGGGTAATCCTTTCACCAGGGTGGGCGAGACGAAGCAGCAGGTAGCTGAGTCCCAGGACATGTTTGCAGACAGGCTGTGGGCAGTGTATGAGGGAGCGTGTGGGATGCCTTTAGATAGGCAGAATTTAGATGAGAGAACAGCTCACTGGCTGAAGAATCTGGTGGCGAATTGCCTCCCGCGAGTTAGGGCAAAGGCCGAGCACTGGTTCGACCCAGCTGACCCAAACCTTAACGAGGCGGAGGTGATCAGGAAGCTCACCCTTGCATACCGCAATGGGGAGAGAAGTGAGGAGAAGCCCTTTAAAGGCAAGGTGCACGAAATAGTACCGGCACCCCCCAAAAGGAGGCAGTGGAAACAGGAAGGCAGCCAGACCTCTTCCGAGATGAGGCTGGTGTGCTACGGGTGTGGTTGATAGTCACGGGCTACTGCCGAGACTTTATAGAGGACTATGCCGCGACTGCAGCACCTCTGCACCGGCTGCTACGCAAAGGGGTAGAGTGGGAGTGGGATGAGAAGTGCGAATCGGCATTCATCCATTTGAAGCGGGACCTGCAAAAGGCCCCAGCTCTGGGAGCCATTGACTACAGGGAGGAATTTTTCCTGGAGGTAGCCGCAAGCAGCGATGGCCTGAGCGTAGTGCTCCTCCAGGAACGGCACGGCAAGTTAAGGCCAGTGGTGTATTCCTCCAGAGTCCTCACAGAGGTAGAAAGGTCCTATTCGAACTGTGAGCGGCACCTGCTAGCCACATACTGGGCAATGAAGAGGGTACAGGTCTTCATAAGAATGTCCCCCATAACCCTCCTGACCCACCATACACCAACCCAGATGCTGCTGGACGGTCGGATTAAGGATGGGACCGTTAGCAGTGCGAGGATCACTCGCTGGACCCTTCTCCTTTCCCAAACGGCCTTAAGGGTTGAGAGGCTATGCGAGCCCAAGCTCGCAGCCAATTTGGTGTACCCAGCGGAGCCACACCATTGCTCGGTGGAAGGGGTATGGGAGGTGGACTTTGGGCTTAGAGCAGGGTTACATCCCACGGGTAGGGAAATATACGTGGACGGGTCCAGTATCGTGTCCGAGGGCATACGGCTCACGGGCTGTGGGATCTGGGACCCCGAGGCAGAGATAGCCCAAGCTCTTAAACTCCCACATACGTTAAGCGCCCAGCAGGCCGAGCTGGCGGTGGTAATGTACGTGGTGACCCATCCCGAGCGTTTCCCCACTCCATACACCATATGTTCGGACAGCATGTTCACATGCAATTCCTGCACGGAATATTTGGCCATCTGGTCCCGCCGAGGGTACACCTCATCGGACGGGAAGCTCCTGACCACTAAACCCCTATTAGAGAGGGTTGTAGCAGCCGTAGGGAAGGGCGGGGATAGATATATCCATAAGGTGAAGGCACATTCTAAAACGGAGCCACGGGGCGAGGGAAATCAGAGGGTGGATCGCTTGGCCAGGGAAGGAGCCAGGAGTGGAAAAGCATGGGACCCCTATGAGGAAGGACAGGTAGCTGCAGCCAGGGAGCGGCCTCGGGAAAAGGAGAGTGCGGGAGTGGTTTTGGCTCCGGACCTGACCACGGTCCAGGCACAAGACCCTATTTTAAAGGCTGCCTCAGCAGCCATTTGCAGGCAGGAGAAAATAGAGGGACCGTATGGGGGTAAAGACATGGCAGTAAAGGAAGGCATGTTATTCAAGGGAGATAAGTGGGTAGTGCCTTCCCTGTACAGAAGGGAATTTTTAAAACTAGCCCATGAGGGTCCAGGGGCAGGTCACCCCGGGCCAGAGACCACATGGCAGCGAGTAGAGATGGCAGGATGGTGGCCAGGGCTCAGGGAAGACGTTCGCGACTTTTGTGCAAGCTGTCTGGTTTGCGCAGCAAACAACCCAGACCCCCAGAAAAGGAAGGTTTCTATGGGACACATCAGGAGGGTGGAGGGGCCATGGCAGTCGATTCAAATCGACTACATCGGACCCCTTCCAACCGCACAAGGGGGTTACAAGTACCGCTTAGTCCTTGTGGATGAGTTCTCAAAATGGGTAGAGGCCTTCCCTTGCAGAGCAGCCACCGCAATGGGTACGGCAAAAATCCTGGTTAGGGAGGTGTTCACCAGGTGGGGACTCCCACAGTTTGTGGAGTCAGATCAGAGGAGCCATTTCACAGGACAGGTCATGCAGTCCACCCTTAGAATACTGGGCATCAAGGCCAAGTGGCATGTGGCCTACAACCCCCAGTCCTCGGGTCCGGTGGAGCGGTTGAACCGGACAATAAAGGAAAGGATAAGGAAGGAAACAGGGGACTCACCCAACCGGTGGGTGGAGGTTTTACCCCTGGTCCTTATGGGGATTCGGGCCAGCCAGTCCAGGAGTACGGGGTACTCTCCCCATGAGCTTATGACAGACCGGGTCATGAGAACGCCTATGCACGTTATGGTCCCAGCCCTAACAGAGGGACAGCTCAGGGAAGTGAACCGGGACAAGTTTGCCAAGAGGCTATTTGAACAACTTAGGCAGCTTCACTGGCAGGCAGCCAGAAACATGGGGGCCCAGCACCAAAGAAACAAGCTACTGCTGGAACCTCGCAGGCATTGCGAGTGGGCAGTGGGAGACCAGGTAATGGTCAGGAGATATGCTAGGGTAGGGGTGTTTGAACCCTTGTATGCGGGCCCATACAACATAGTGGACAAAGCCAGTCCCATGGTGTATTCCATTCAGCTTCCCCGTAGAGTCAAATGGTTCCACATCAACCAGTGTAAATTGTTTGATCCCACAAGGGCAGGGAAAAGTAAGAAAGGGGTACATGTCAGAGAACAGGATCAAGAACAGACCCGGGTTTGATGTGGAAACCATAGGGGAGCCAGGCGAGTCCACAGGTAGTCAACCTGAAGTAGCCGGCTGTGTCCCAGGGCGAGGACTGGAAGCAGCGGAGAAGGAGGTTGACTCCAGCCCTCCACAGGCAGGTACCGTAGACTGCCTAAGAGAGGCAGAACTAGCAGAAACAGAGGATATGGAGGTATCACCTCTGGTGTGGGAACCCCAGGTCAGACGTAGGAGTGACAGGGTCACTAAACCCCCAATAAGGTGGTCCCCATCCCTAATTAAACCGAGGGCTAGGGCCGGCCACAGGAGGGCCGGGAAGGAGAGCGGCCGAAACAGGGCACTACGGAGTGCAGCTGGAGGGAGCCCAGTCTCCACAGGGAACGTAGGGGTAACTCAAAACCCCGTAGTGCAAAGGGAGGTGAGGGGCAGTCACGCCCCTCAACAGGAGGAGTTCTGGCCTGCACGGGTGGGCCCACCAGAGGAGTGGCTCCAGCGTGACGGGGACCAGTTATGAGTTGGCCACCCGGAGACGGGTGGCGTTGTATATAGCATTGGTTTTTGTGTAAGTAGATGTAGTTAGCGTAACTAGAGATAAGGTTTTGTATAGCTACAGGGGAGTACAGGGACAGACAGTACAGGATCGAAGGGATGTGCTGTGGTAAAGTGGACCACAACAGACAAATCAAAGCCCCAAATGCCATTATTAGGCAGATAGCTTTGTGGAGGCAAGGAGGTGTTTCGCTTTGTTTTCCAGATGGGTAGCCCCGCCGTATGGATGATGGCAATGATGTGCCTCCGGATGTGCGTGGCGCGTCGCGGGGACACGGAGGAGTCCATCGTATATGGGTGCTCAGGGGACAGAGCACCCCTCGTGTCTACTGGGCAAGGAAACCTGGTAGCGGATAGCCAGGCCGGATACTCCCATGAGGGGAGATGGCCTGGATGGCTGGGGTCGAACTCGACCAGGTTCTCCAGCCACAGGAGCTTCGCCTACGGGGAAGCATCCATACCCTGTGCCGAGATACAGATGGCTACCGACCGGGTTAGGGTGACTGAGGGCAGGCGGGTGTGTTTAACCTGTAAGGGGGACGTTCCTTTGGGGAGATGGTGTTGGCTCAGGAAGCTGAGCTCGGACATGAGGGATCGATCCTCGGACTGGGAAAGACTGGACAATGATACCTACCGGACCATCACGGGGTCACCGGGAGGGATCACTGTATGTTGGGACAAATGGTGGGCCTATGACCAGGGGCATTATTTATGTCTATGGGGGTCTGCCAAGGTGTGTCCGGTAGGGGCATCAATCACTTTCGTCAAGTGGTGGCAGAACCCCGGGAACGGGAGAGATTGGGACCGCAGTGGGCAGGCATGTGTGGCCCCCAGGGCTGGGATGACAGTAAAAGCCACCGAATTGCTGGTTCAGGTGAAGAAGCCCCTACCCACAGCTCAACCGATCGACCCTCACAACTGTCCAACCACCACCAAAGGGCCGGGGAATGGGTTAGCACTTGTCCCAACCAAAAGGGTGCTGTACCACGGAGTGCATTACGCTGTGGCCTCAGTAGTATTAAATTTGACTGAAGTGCGGTTACCTGCATGGTGCCCCCACGAGACGGAATTATTATATCAGGCCCTGCTAAAAGACATGTTCCAGAAATTCCACAACCTGGATTTTGGGGACATAGACATAGAAGAGATGTACCGCGGGGGAGGGGATTTCAGTTTGGGGTCCGGTAGGCAAAGACGAGGGGTGGTTAACGACAGGTTTACAGCATTTAACACGGGGACATCTATTATTAATAGCATGGACAACGTAGAACTGGCCCTGCAGATCAATCAGTTGAAGGGCCAGTTACGAAAGGTTCTGGGGGAGGAAAATGCGGTGGTAGGATCGGGACTGCACGAAGAGGTGGCAATGACTCTACATCTAAAGGAAATCATAGCACAATTGGAGACACATGCAAAAACGAAAAACGCTTTGATTAAAGAGGACCGGAATGCGTCCGATCAGGCTGCACAGAATGAGGTGTGTGGGCTGTATGGTGCGTGGTTGTTGGGGGAGGGGAGGAGCAACCTGGAAGACCTGAGGCAAGGTCGGGTCCCCTCCTGGATAAGCAACCAGCACCTAGCAGCGCTACACCCTTATAACAGCACTTTGAGACCTTGTCAGCTTCGTGTCGCCTCCGAGGCCTACCCGGTACCGGTGGATTGCGGAAAATCCAATCACACCATAATGGGAGTGGTCGTAAGAATCCCGGTGAAGGGAACCTCGGCACGACCAGCTCCTCTGTACCGAGTGGAGAACATGGGAGTTGTTCATGGGGGGGTGCATATTCGCTATGGGAAGGTCCCACCCTATGTCATAGTAAGGGAGCAAGCTGTGACAGGCATTGACCTTTTGGGTTGTCGGAGCCGGGGAGCACAGGTAATCCTGTGTCCCCAGCACATGGGCGCTGAGGCTAGGCCTCAGTGTGGGTTCAGGACTGTTGGGGCACAGCCTATAAACTGCACCATGGAGGCGATGGTGGCAGACCATGTTCCTCCACAGGTGGCGTATATAGGCAGTGGGACGTACTGTGTCACCACAAGTGCCCAGCGGTATCAGCACGGATCACTGCTGTGGTGCCCGATACCGCACAGCAGCTTCTGCTTTAAACCCAGGGCAGAAGTCCATGTGGCACAGCAGCGAATATTACCCATCCCGGAACCTTCTTCGGTTTATCTGGGGTAGTACAAGTGGGTTGGCCTGTGGTGGGTTTATCTGGGGTAGTACAAGTGGGTTGGCCTGTGGTGGGTTTATCTGGGGTAGTACAAGTGGGTTGGCCTGTGGTGGGTTTATCTGGGGTACAATAAATGGGTTCTCATTTTTAAGTTTAGTTTAAAGACACAGCACAGAAACAGGCCCTTCGGCCCACCGAGTCCGTACCGCCCAACGATTCCCGCCCACCAACACTACCCTACAGACTAGAGTCATAAAGTGACACAGTTTGGAAACAGGCCCTTCGGCCCAACTTGCCCACACCGACCAACAATGTCCCAGCTACACTAGTCCCACTTGCCTGTGCTTAGTCCATATTCCTCCAAACCTGTCCTATCCATGTACCTATCTAAATGTTTTTTAAAACGATTGGATAGTCTCAGCCTCAGCTACCTCCTCTGGCAACTTGTTCCATACACCCACCACCTTTTGTGTGAAAACGTTACCCTTCGGATTCTTATTAAATCTTTTCCCCTTCACCTTGAACATATGTCCTCTGGTCCTCGATTCCCCTACTCTGGGCAAGAAACTGTGCATCTACCCGATCTATTCCTCTCATGATTTTGTATACCTCTATAAGATCTCCCCTCATCCTGCTGAGCTCCATGGAATAGAGACCCAGCCTACTCAACCTCTCCCCATAGCTCACACCCTCCAGTCCTGGCAACATCCTCGTAAATCTTCTCTGAATCCTTTCAAGCTTGACAATATTTTTCCTATAACATGGTGCCCCGAACTGAACACAATATTCTAAATGCGGTCTCACCAACGTCTTATACAATTGCAACATGACCTCCCAGTTTCCACAATCAAAACTCTGACTGATGAAGGCCAATGTGCCAAATCCTTTTTGACCACCTTATCTACCTGCGACTCGACCTTCAAGGAACTATGCACCTGCACTCCTAGATCCCTCTGCTCTACAACACTAGATACATAGATACATAGAAAATAGGTGCAGGAGTAGGCCATTCGGCCCTTCGAGCCTGCACCGCCATTCAATATGATCATGGCTGATCATCCAACTCAGTATCCCGTACCTGCCTTCTCTCCATATCCCCTGATCCCTTTAGCCACAAGGGCCACATCTAACTCCCTCTTAAATATTGCCAATGAACTGGCCTCAACTACCCTCTGTGGCAGAGAGTTCCAGAGATTCACCACTCTCTTTGTGAAAAAGTTTTTTCTCATCTCGGTCTTAAAGGATTTCCCCCTTATCCTTAAACTGTGACCCCTTGTCCTGGACTTCCCCAACATCGGGAACAATCTTCCTGCATCTAGCCTGTCCAACCCCATAAGAATTTTGTAAGTTTCTATAAGATCCCCTCTCAATCTCCTAAATTCTAGCGAGTATAAGCCAAGTCTATCCAGTCTTTCTTCATATGAAAGTCCTGACATCCCAAGAATCAGTCTGGTGAACCTTCTCTGCACTCCCTCTATGGCTATAATGTCCTTCCTCAGATTTGGAGACCAAAACTGTACGCAATACTCCAGGTGTGGTCTCACCAAGACCCTGTACAACTGCAGTAGAACCTCCCTGCTCCTATACTCAAATCCTCTTGCTATGAAGGCCAACATACCATTCGCTTTCTTCACTGCCTGCTGCACCTGCATGCCTAATTTCAATGACTGGTGTACCATGACGCCCAGGTCTCGCTGCCTCTCCCCTTTTCGTAATCGGCCACTATTTAGATAATAGTCTGCTTTCCTGTTTTTGCCACCAAAGTGGATAACCTCACATTTATCCACATTATACTGGATCTGCCAAACATTTGCCCACTCACCCAACCTATCCAAGTCACCTTGCAGTCTCCTAGCATCCTCCTCACAGCTAACACTGCCCCTCAGCTTAGTTTCATCCGCACACTTGGAGATGTTGCCTTCAATTCCCTCATCCAGTTCATTAATATAAATTGTAAATAGCTGGGGTCCCAGCACTGAGCCTTGCGATACCCCACTAGTCACTGCCTGCCATTGTGAAAAGGACCTGTTTACTCCTACTCTTTGCTTCCTGTTTGCCAGCCAGTTCTCTATCCACATCAATACTGAACCCCCAATACCGTGTGCTTTAAGTTTGTATACTAATCTCTTATGTGGGACCTTGTCGAAAGCCTTCTGAAAGTCCAGATACAACACATCCACTGGTTCTCCCCTATCCACTCTACTAGTTACATCCTCGAAAAATTCTATAAGATTCGTCAGACATGATTTACCTTTCGTAAATCCATGCTGACTTTGTCCAATGATTTCACCACTTTCCAAATGGCCTAATTCTGCTCCTATAATTTATGAACAATATAACACAACCTCAATTCAGCTGCTTGGACCTCACTCTAATTCCAATAAGAACCTTGGGCTCGGGATACTCAGTTGACACTATAAATTCACCAGTGTTGTTCTGTCAAACAGACTGTTAAATACAGCCCAGGGCCCACCCCAATCCCTCCACCTTTAATCCTTTACTCTCAACATGACTGTTTCTCCTCATGCTTTGCCTCAAGTGCTCCAACCCTCAGTGAAGATTTTCTCTTCATATTGTCCTGCAGACATCAATGATCGATGAAGTGAGATGTGAAATGGAGCAGGTCCTTACCCAGTAATGCCAGCAGCACCCACTTCTTCACGTGAGGGACACACCTGGAGGGGAAACACACACAAGTCAGCCGGCTATTGAACCCAACCCCGTCTCAAGCGAGATGGATACAAAAAGCTGTCGTAACTCAGTGGGTCGGGCAGCATCTCTGGAGTCTGAAGAAGAGCGTTGTCCTGAAATGCCACCCATTCCTTCTCTCCAGAGACGCCATGGACCCACGCTGCTGACAGACCGTCAATCCACACACCCAAAGCTCAGAGCCACGGTGACACTGGTGCAAAGAATAGTCAACCTAGGGTGCAGTATCACAGGGCTGTTCTATGGATGTATCTGGGGTAGAGTGTGGGCAGGCTATCTTGTAGTCCGTGGCTCGAAGGGCCGAATGGCCTACTTCTGCACCTATTTTTCTATGTTTTTCCTATGTTTCTAGTGGGTTCATCTGGGGTAATACAAGTGGGTTGGCCTGTGGTGGGTTTATCTGGGGTACAATAAATGGGTTCTCATTTTTAAGTTTAGTTTAAAGACACAGCACAGAAACAGGCCCTTCGGCCCACCGAGTCCGTACCGCCCAACGATTCCCGCCCACTAACACTACCCTACAGACTAGAGTCATAAAGTGACACAGTTTGGAAACAGGCCCTTCGGCCCAACTTGCCCACACCGACCAACAATGTCCCAGCTACACTAGTCCCACTTGCCTGTGCTTAGTCCATATTCCTCCAAACCTGTCCTATCCATGTACCTATCTAACTGTTTTTTAAAACGATTGGATAGTCTCAGCCTCAGCTACCTCCTCTGGCAACTTGTTCCATACACCCACCACCTTTTGTGTGAAAACGTTACCCTTCGGATTCTTATTTAATCTTTTCCCCTTCACCTTGAACATATGTCCTCTGGTCCTCGATTCCCCTACTCTGGGCAAGAAACTGTGCATCTACCCGATCTATTCCTCTCATGATTTTGTATACCTCTATAAGATCTCCCCTCATCCTGCTGAGCTCCATGGAATAGAGACCCAGCCTACTCAACCTCTCCCCATAGCTCACACCCTCTAGTCCTGGCAACATCCTCGTAAATCTTCTCTGAATCCTTTCAAGCTTGACAATATTTTTCCTATAACATGGTGCCCCGAACTGAACACAATATTCTAAATGCGGTCTCACCAACGTCTTATACAATTGCAACATGGCCTCCCAGTTTCAACAATCAAAACTCTGACTGATGAAGGCCAATGTGCCAAATCCTTTTTGACCACCTTATCTACCTGCGACTCGACCTTCAATGAACCATGCACCTGCACTCCTAGATCCCTCTGCTCTACAACACTACCCAGAGGCCTACCATTTACTGTGTAGGCCCTGCCCTTGTTCAGTGTCCCAAAATGCAACATCTCACACATCTCTGTATTAAATTCCATCAATCATTCCTCAGCCTACATGGCCAATCGATCCAGATCTTGCTGCAATCTTTCACAACCATCTTCACTATCTGCAAAACCACTCACTTTTGTATCATCAGCAAACTTGCTAATCTTGCCCTGTATGTTCTGATCCAAATCATTGATGTAGATGACAAACAGTAACGGGCCCAGCACCCAACCCTGAGTCACACCACTAGTCACAGACCTCCAGTCCGAGAAGCAATCTTCCACCATCACACTCTGCTTCCTTCCATGGAGCCAATTTGCTATCCATTCAGCTATCTTTCCTTGGATCCCATGGGATCTAACCATCCAGAGCAGCCTACCATGCAGAACCTTGTAGAATGTCATACTGAAATCCATGTACATAACATGTTTGGGTATTAATGGTGGAGTAGCAAGATGGATTCAACAGTGGCTGAATGGGAGATGCCAGAGAGTAATGGTGGATGGTTGTTTGTCAGGTTGGAGGCCAGTGACTAGTGGGGTGCCACAGGGGTCTGTGTTGGGTCCACTGTTGTTTGTCATGTACATCAATGATCTGGATGATGGTGTGGTAAATTGGATTAGTAAGTATGCAGATGATACTAAGATAGGTGGTGTTGTGGATAATGAAGTAGATTTTCAAAGTCTACAGAGAGATTTATGCCGGTTGGAAGAGTGGGCTGAAAGATGGCAGATGGAGTTTAATGCTGATAAGTGTGAGGTGCTACATCTTGGCAGGACAAATCAAAATAGGACGTACATGGTAAATGGTAGGGAATTGAAGAATGCAGGTGAACAGAGGGATCTTGGAATAACTGTGCAGTTCCCTGAAAGTGGAATCTCATGTAGATAGGGTGGTAAAGAAAGCTTTTGGTGTGCTGGCTTTTATAAATCAGAGCATTGAGTATAGAAGTTGGGATGTAATGTTAAAATTGTACAAGGCATTGGTGAGGCCAATTCTGGAGTATGGTGTACAATTTTGGTCGCCTAATTATAGGAAGGATGTCAACAAAATAGAGAGAGTACAGAGGAGATTTACTAGAATGTTGCCTGGGTTTCAACAACTAAGTTACAGAGAAAGGTTGAACAAGTTAGGGCTTTATTCTTTGGAGCGCAGAAGGTTAAGGGGGGACTTGATAGAGGTCTTTAAAATGATGAGAGGGATAGACAGAGTTGACGTGGATAAGCTTTTCCCACTGAGAGTAGGGAAGATTCAAACAAGGGGACATGACTTGAGAATTAAGGGACAGAAGTTTAGGGGTAACATGAGGGGGAACTTCTTTACTCAGAGAGTGATGGTTGTGTGGAATGAGCTTCCAGTGAAGGTGGTGGAGGCAGGTTCGTTTTTATCATTTAAAAATAAATTGGATAGTTATATGGACGGGAAAGGAATGGAGGGTTATGGTCTGAGCGCAGGTATATGGGACTAGGGGAGAATACGTGTTCGGCACGGACTAGAAGGGTCGAGATGGCCTGTTTCCGTGCTGTAATTGTTATATGGTTATATGGTTATATCTACAGCTCTGCCCTCATCGACCTTTCTGGTCCATCTTAAAAAAAAATCAATCAGATCTGTGAGACACGACCTCCCACGTATAAAACCATGCTGACTATCCCCAATCAGCCCTTGCCCATCCAAATGCCTGTATAACCTATCCCTCAGAATACTCTCTAGTAACTTTCCAGCTGCAGATGTTAAGCTCACCGGCTTATAGTTCCCAGCATTTTCCCTGCAGCCTTTCTTGAAAAGAGGCACAACATTTGCCACCCTCCAGTCTTCCAGCACCTCTCTTGTATTTAGGAACGACTCGTAAATTTCCCCTCTAGTTTCCCGCAATGTCCTCGGATATATCTGATCAGGTCCCGGAGATTTGTCTACCTTCAAACTCGACAGTACCTTCAATACTTCCTCGACGGTAACACTGACTGCTCTTAAGACACTTCCATTGACTGCTCCAAGTTCCTCCGTCCTACTGTCCTAGCGGAGCTGGTCCTTACCCTCAATAACTTTTCCTTTGACTCCTCCCATTTCCTCAAAATTTTCCTTTGACTCCTCCCATTTCCTCCAAATCCAAGGCGTAGATATGAGCACGCGCATGAGCCCCAGCTATGCATGCCTCTTTGTAGGGTACGTCGAACCGTGGCCCTATCCCCGACCTCTACCTCCGCAACATCGACGACTGCATCTGCACCCAGGATGATGTGTTCCAAACCAGGGCATCGGAGATGTCCTCATTCTTTAGGGAACGGGAAGTTCCCCTCTTTGTCTACAGATGAGGCTCTCACCAGGGTCTCTTCTTTATTCCGTAGCTCTGCTCTCACTCCCCATCCCCCTACTTGTAACAAGGGTAGAGTCCCCATGGTCCACACCTACCCCCCAGCTGTCAAATATAACAGATAATCCTCCGACATTTTCGCCACCTCCAACAGGATCCCACCATTGGCCACATCTTCCCATCTCCTCCCCTTTCAGCTTTCCGCAGAGACCGCTCCCTCCGTAACTCCCTGGTCAATTCATCCCTTCCCACCCAAACCACCCCCTTCCCTGGTACTTTCTCTTGCAACCGCAGAAAATGCCACACTTGTCGCTTTACCTCCCCCCTTGACTCCATCCAAGGACCTAAGCAGTCTTTCCAGATGAGGCAGAGGTTCACCTGCACCTCCTCCAACCTCATCTATTGCATCCGCTGCTCTACATCGGTGAGATCAAGCATAGACTTGGCGATCGCTTCACCGAACACCTCCGCACACTTCTCATTAACCAACCTGATCTCCCGGTGGCTCAGCACTTCAACTCCCCATCCCATTCCGAATCCGACCTTTCTGTCCTGGGCCTCCTCCATGGCCAGAGTCCCACCGCAAATTGGAGCAGCACCTCATATTTCGCTTGGGTAGTTTACACTCCAGCGGTATGAACATTGACTTCTCCAATTTCAGGTAGTCCTTCCTTTCTCCCTCCTTCCCCTCCCCTTCCCAGCTCTCCCACAGCCTACTGTCTCCGCCTCTTCCTTTCTTCTTCCCGACCCCCCAACTCCACATCAGTCTGAAGAAGGGTCTTGACCAGAAACGTCACCTATTCCTTCGCTCCATAGATGCTGCCTCACCCGCTGAGTTTCACCAGCATTTTTGTCCACCTTCCGTCCCACTGTCTTTCTCCTCGGTAAATACAGAGGAGAAATATTCATTGATGACCTTGCCCATTTCCTGTAGCTTCACACAGATGTGACTGCTTTGATTCCTGAGAGGTCCCACTCTCTCTCTGGTTACCCTTTTCCCCCTTATGTATTTATAAAATCTTTTGGGATTGTTGATACCCACCAGATCTCTCCTGGCCCCTTTTTGCCCTTCTGATCACCTTTTTCAGTTTACTCCTTAGTTCCCGAAACTCCTCCAGGGATGCACTTGATCCCAGCTGCCTATACCCGTCCCATGCATCCTTCTTGTTTTTGACCAACGTCTCAATTTCCATCGTCAGCCAAGCTTCCTTACGTTTGCCTGCTTTGGCCTTCACTCTAACGGGGACGTACATATCCTGAGCTTTCATCAGCACTTAAAAACATCCCACTTGGCCCATGTTCCTTTCCCCTCTAATAACCTGCTCCAGTCAACTTGAGTGAGACCTTCTCTCATACCCTCAAAGTTGGCCTTACCACAGTTGTGCATTTGAACACGTGGACCCTCTCCGTCCTTATCCATAACTATCTTAAACCTAATCCAACTGTGGTCAGTGGACCCAAAAGGATCCTCCACACACACTTCATTAACCTGCCTTCCCAATTTCCAAATACTAGATCCAGTTTTGCCCTCTCATGTGTGGGGGCCTCCACATACTGTTTAAGAAAACTCTCCTGAACACTTTTGAGGAATTGCACCCCATTTAAATCCTTCACGCTATGATTTTCCCAGTCTATATTGGGAAAGTTAAAATCCCTAGTACAACAACCTTATTTGACCTCCAGCTGTCTGCAATCTCCTGGCACATTTGTTCTTCTAATTCCCGTTGACTATTCGGGCGTCTGTAGTACACCCCCAACAAGGCAATCATCCCTTTCTTGTTCCTCAACTCCACCCATATAGCCTCACTAGACGCACCGTCCGTAATGTCTCCTCCTCTTTTTCCCTCACCCCTGTCTGCCCTGAAGCTCCTGTACCCCGGAACATTGAGCTGCCAGTCCTGCCCTCCTTTTACCAGGTTTCAGTCATGGCTACAAGGTCCCAGTCGCTCGTACCTATCCATGACCTCAGCTCATCTGCCTTACCTGTCAGGCCCCTTTACGTGCAGTTTAAACCAACTCCTCGTTCTCTGCCTTTCACCTGCCTATTCTGTCCACTAACCTTCCACACACCACACTCCATACCAACTTCTAGCCTCTCACGTGTCTCTGACCTGTACAAGATTCCACCCCCCCCCCCCCCCCCCCCCCCCCCCCCCGTCTAGGGACAATTTACAATTAAACTAAGCCAATCAACCTACAAACCTGTACGTCTTTGGAATGTGGGAGGAAACCGGAGGTACTGGGAAAAACCCACTCAGGTCATTGGGAGAACGCACAAACTGTGAACAGACAGCACCCGAAGTCAGGATGGAATCTGGGTCTGCCGCTGTAAGCGTTGTAAGGCATTGTCGGGTACAGTGAGTGTGGGCTGTTCCATGTTGGGTTTATGTAGTGTACCTAGACTTTCAGAAAGCATTTGATAAGGTCCCACATAGGAGATTAGTGAGCAAATGTAGGGCACATGGTATTGGGGGTAGAGTGCTGACATGGATAGAAAATTGGTTGGCAGACAGGAAACAAAGAGTAGGCATTAACGGGTCCCTTTCAGAATGGCAGGCAGTGACTAGTGGGGTACCGCAAGGCTCGGTGCTGGGAACGCAGCTATTTACAATATACATCAATGATTTGGATGAAGGGATTCAAAGTAACATTAGCAAATTTGCAGATGACACAAAGCTGGGTGGCAGTGTGAACTGTGAGAAGGATGCTATGAGAATGCAGGGTGACAGGTTGGGGGAGTGGGCAGATGCATGGCAGATGAAGTTTAATGTGGATAAATGTGAGGTTATCCGCTTTGGTAGCAAAAACAGGAAGGCATGTTACTATCTAAATGGCGTCAAGTTGGGAAAAGGGGAAGTACAACGGGATCTGGGGGTCCTTGTTCATCGGTCAATGAAAGTAAGCATGCAGGTACAGCAGGCAGTGAATAGAGCGAATGGCTTGTTGGCCTTTATAACAAGAGGAATCGAATATAGCAGCAAAGAGGCCATTCTGCAGTTGTACAGAGCCCTCGTGAGACCCCACCTGGAGTATTGTGTGCAGTTTTGGTCCCCTAATTTGAGGAAGGACATTCTTGCTATTGAGGGAGTGCAATGTAGGTTCACCAGGTTAATTCCGGGATGGCGGGACTGTCATATGCTGAGAGAATGGAGCAGCTGGGCTTGTACACTCTGGAGATTAGAAGGATGAGGGGATCTTATTGAAACATATAAGATTGTTAAGGGTTTGGACTCGCTAGAGGCAGGAAACATGTTCCCGATGTTGGGGGAGTCCAGAACCAAGGGGCCACAGTTTAAGAATAAGGAGTAAGCCATTTAGAACGAAGAAGAGGAAACACTTTTTCTCACAGAGAGTGGTTAGTCTGTGGAATTCTCTGCCCCCTCCATCGACTCCTTTAAGTCGAGACTTAAAACTCATCTCTACCCCCAAGTCTTTCTTGACGTCCTCTGAGCGAGAGTTATATGTATGTAGTGATGTTTGTATTTAATCTATGAACCACTGTTGGATAACGTTAGTACCTCCACCAATGTAAAGCACTTCGGCCAACGAGAGTTGTTTTTTAAATGTGCTACAGAAATAAAAGTGAGTTGACTTGACGACTTCATTCCCTGGATGGCTTGATTGACAAGTGATGAAAGAATGGGTCGATTGGACTGCAAATTAGACGGATGAGAATGGATCTTTTCGAAAGATATAAAATTCTTAAGAGAATGGACAGGCTAGATGCAGGAAATATGTTCCGGATGTTGGGGGAGGCCAGAAACAGGGGTCATGGTTTAAGGATAAGGGGCAGGCCATTTAGGACCAAGATGAGGAAAACCCTTTTCACCCCGAGAGTTGTGAAGCTGTGGAATTGTCTGTTGCCGCAGAAGGCAGTGGAGGCCAACTCACTGGATGTTTCCAAGAGAGAGCGACGGGGAGGGGGGGGGGGGGCAGCAAGAAGGGGAGAGTGTGGGGAGGTGAAGGGGGAGGGGCAGAGGGAGGGGGTGAGGGAGGGACTGAGGTGGTAAGGGAGGGTGAGAGGATGGGGCAGAGAGAAGGGGTGGGGGAGAGGGAGGAGGAGAGAGAGGGAATGGGGGGGGGCAGGTAGAGGGAGGGGGAGACGGACGGACGGACGGGCAGAGAGCTGGTCAGAGTGTGGGTCAGGAGGTGCAGGTGGGGGCCTGAGGGACGGCACTGGGTGGGAGGAAGTGGCGGGGAGAGCGGAGGAGGGGCAGGGTCAGAGGGAGAGGAGTTGGAGGAGGGAGGTAGGGTGGGGGAGAGGGGGGAGGAGGCGAAGGTGGAGAAGGGTAGGTTGGAGGAGAAGGGGGAGGGACAGAGAGAGGAAGGGGGAGGGGGAGGGGGAGGGGGAGAGGGAGGGGAGAGGGAGGGGGGAGAGGGACGTTAGAGGGAGAGGGAGGGGGTGGGAGGAGGAGGAGAGGGAGGGGAGGGGGAGAGGGAGGGTGAGTGGAGGGGGAGAGGAGAGGGAGGGGGACGCTAGAGGGAGAGGGAGGGGGGGTGGGAGGAGAGGGAGGGAGGGAGAGGGGGAGAGGAGGGGGAGGACAGGGAGGAAGAGGGAGGGGGTGGGAGGAGAGGTTGGGAGGGGGAGGGGGAGGAAGTTGCAGAGGAAGGGGGATGGAGGGAAGGGGTAGTGTGAGGAAGTGAGGGGGGGATAGTCAGAGGGAGGGCCTTACGAAGAGGCGAGGGGGGTGTTGAGAGAGTGGAAGGGGGTGCAGAGGGAGAGGAGTTGGAGCAGGGAGGTTAGGAGAAATGGGAGGGAGAATGGGAGGAGGGGGTGAAGGTGGAGGAGGGTTAAGTGGAGAGGTAGGGCAAGGGACACGGGAGAGGAAGGGGGAGGGTGGGTGAGGGAGAAAGGGGAGGGAGGAGGAGAGGGATTCGTAGTCACGGGTGTAGAGGGAGATGGAGATGGAGGAGGAGAGGGGGGTAGAGGCAGGGGAGGGGGTGATGGAGGGGGAGAGAGAGGGGTGGGAGAGGGAGGTATGAGGGGTGAGGGAGAATGAGGGGGAGAGGGAGATGGAGATGGAGGGGGAGAGGGGTTAGAGGGATGGGAGGGGGAGAGGGAGAGGGAGAGAGACGTGGGAGAGGGGGAGGAGGTGGGAGAGGTCGGGGAGAATGAGGGGGAGAGGTAGTGGGGAGATTGAGGGGGAACTCAAACATGTTCCCCACTACCGATGTCAGGCTAACTGTCTATGATGCCCTGTTTTCTCTCTCCATCCTTTCGTAAACTGTGACGTTACATTAGCTCCCCTCCAGTCCACGGGAACTGATCCAGAGTCTATAGAACATTGGACAATGATCACCAATGCATCCACGATTTCCAGGGCCACCTCCTTGAGTACTCTGTGATAAAGGCCATTAGGCCCTGGGGATCTATCTGCCTTCAGTGTCAACAGTTTACCTACATTTTCCTGACTAGAAAGATAGAAATAAAGAACCATAGAAAATAGGTGCAGGAGTAGGCCATTCGGCCCTTTGAGTCAGAACGGCCATTCAATATTATCATGGCTGATCATCCAAAACCAGTAACCGTTCCTGCTTTTTCCCCATATCCCTTGATTCCCTCAGCTCTAAGAGCTAAATCTAACAGAATCTTGAAAACATCCAGTGGTTTCACCTCCACTGCTTTCTGTGGCAGAGAATTCCACAGATTCACAACTCTCCGGGGTTAAAAATGTCTTTACTCGTCTCAGTCCTAATTCTTAAACTGTGACCCCTGGTTCTGAACTCCCCCAACAGCGGGAACATATTTCCATCAACTACCCTGTATAATCCTCTAAGAATTTTGTATGTTTCTTTAAAATCCCCTCTCATCCTTCAAAATTCCAGCGAATACAAGCCCAGTCGACCCATTATTTCATCATACGTCAATCCCGCCATCCCGGGAATTAATCTCCTGAACCTACACTGCATTCCCTCAATGGCAATAATGTCCTTCCTCAAATTAGGAGACCAAAATGGCACACAATACTCCAGGTGTGGTCTCACCAGGACCCTGTACAAATGCAGTAGGACCTCCTTGTTTCTAAACTCAAATCCTCTCGCAATGAAGGCCAATATGCCATTGGCTTTCTTTACTGCCTGCTGTACCTGCATGCGTACTTTCAGTGACTGATGTATAAACACACCCAGGTCTCGTTGCACCTCCGCTTGTCCTAATCTGACACCATTCAGATAATAATCTGCCTTCCTGTTCCTGCCACCAAAGTGGATAACCTCACACTGATCCACATTATACTGCATCTGCCATGCTTCAGCCAATCACCCAACCTATCCAAGTCACCCTGCAGCCTCATAGCATCCTCCTCGCAGCTCACATTGCCACATAGCTATAGTATGTCATCCACAAACGTAGAGATGTTACATTTAATTCCCTCGTCTAAATCGTCATTTACATAGTTCCCTCATCTAACTCGTTATTTAATTCCCTCGTCTAACTGTGTATTTACCTGATCTATTCCTCTCATGATTTTGTACATCTCTAGAATTCACTCCTCACCCTCCTGCGCTCCAAGGAATAATGTCCTGTCCTGCTCAATCTCCCTCTATAGCTCAGACCATCGTATCCTAGCAACAGCCTCGTTAATCTTCTCTGCACCCTTTCCAGTTTGACAACATATTTGCACGGTGACCAAAACTGAACACAATACTCTAAATGTTGTACTCGCTTGTACTCGCTAGAATTTAGAAGATTGAGGGGGGATCTTATGGAAACTTACAAAATGCTTAAGGGGTTGGACAGGCTAGATGCAGGAAGATTGTTCCCAATGTTGGGGAAGTCCAGAACAAGGGGTCACAGTTTAAGGATAAGGGGGAAGTCTTTTAGGACCGAGATGAGAAAAACATTTTTCACACAGAGAGTGGCGAATCTGTGGAATTCTCTGCCACAGAAGGTAGTTGAGGCCAGTTCATTGGCTATATTTAAGAGGGAGTTAGATGTGGCCCTTGTGGCTAAAGGGATCAGGGGGCATGGAGAGAAGGCAGGTACGGGATACTGAGTTGGATGATCAGCCATGATCATATTGAATGGCGGTGCAGGCTCGAAGGGCCGAATGGCCTACTCCTGCACGTATTTTCTATGTTTCTATGTTCCTCAGCTGGCTCTTGGGAAACCTACAGAATCCGGTCAGAATGAATGCACCTTTCCTATTGAATGCTCTGCCTATGTACCGAGGTACAGTGTCAAGCTTTGCTTTGCATGCTATATAATCAGATAAGTCTATACAAGCAAACTCAATGCTAGCTTTTTGTCAAGAGGGCTTGTATACAAAAACAGGGATATAACGTTAAGGGTCTATAAGGCTCTGGTCAGGCCACATTTGGAATATTTTGAGCAATTTTGGGCACCATATCTGAGGAAGGATGTGCTGGCTCTGGAGAGGGTTCAGAGGAGGTTTACAAGAATGATCCCAGGAATGAGTAGGTTAACCTATGATCAGTGTTTATCGGCGCTGGGCCTGTACTCGCTGGAGTTTAGATGAATAAGTGGGGACCACATTGAAACGTACAGAATAATGAACGGCTTGGATAGAGTGGATGGGGACAGGATGTTTCCACTAGTGGAAGAGTTTAGGACTAGATGTCATAGCCTCAGAATTAAAGGACGTTCATTTAGGAATGTGTTGAGAATACATTTGTTTAGTCAGAGGGTGGTGAATCTGTGATTTGTTTTGCCACAGAAGGCTGTGGAGGCCATCAGTGGATATACTTAAGGCAGAGATAGATAGATTCTTGATTAGCACAGATGTCAGAGGATATGGGGAGAAGGCAGAAGAAAGACTTGCTGGGCCGAAAGGCCTAATTCTACTCCTATTATTATGACCTTATTATAATCAAGTCAATCTCAAAGATAATATGTGGAGTAAAGTGCAAGATACAGATTGCAGAATGTATCTCTCAGCATTGTAACACATCAGTTCCAAAGATGCAGTCTATGGGAACATTGAACATTCATGTGTAATTCATGTTTACAAGGATATGGGTCAAACACAGGCTGGTAGTACGAGTGTATGGAGCATGGGCATGGACAAGTTGGGCCAGAGGGCCTGTTTACATGCTGTATGACTCTATGTCTGAAGCCCCCACCCCCTGCACCAGCTCCTGAGTCACCTACTGATCTGCACTGTCTTCCTCTTTCTTGTCTCTTGAACACGGGGCATAGGTAGTGTGATCCCTTATCTCCATGTCTCCCTCTCCCCTGACTCTGTCTGAAGAAGTGGCTTGTCCCACTGAGTTACTCCAGCATTTTGTGTCTACCTTCGGTTTAAACCAGCATCTGCAGTTCCTTCTTACACAGAGTGAGATTATGACTGGAGTTACTTTTTAACCACCTGTCTCACTCCCTGCCTCATCTCCCTCCCTACCTGTGTCATTGCTAGTAATAAGGACTATGAGCTCTAGCTGCTCACCACCCCCTTTCAGAATAGAATCATAGAAACACAGAACATAGGCGCAGGACAAGGCCATTCGGCCCTTGAGCCAGCACCGCCATTCAATATGATCATCCAAAATCAGTACCCCGTTCTTGCTTTCTCCCCATCTCCCTTGATTCCGTTAGCCCTAAGAGCTATATCTAACACTCTCTTGAATACATCAAGTAAATTGGCCTCCACTGCCTTCAGTGCCAGAGAATTCCACAAATTCACAGCTCTCTGGGTGAGAAAGGTTTTCCTCATCTCAGTCCTGAATTGCCTTCCCCTTATTCTTAAACTGTGACCCCCTGGTTCTGGACTTCCCCAACATCGGGAACATTTCCCATGCATCAAGCCTGTGCAATCCCTTAAGAAACATATATGTATCTTTCATATTCCCTCTCATCCTGAATTCCAGTAAATAGAAGCCCAGTCGATCCATTCTTGCATCATATGTCAGTCTCGCCATCCCGGGAATTAACCTGGTGAACCTACGCTGCACTCCCTCAATAGCAAGAATGTCCTTCCTCAAATTAGGAGACCATAAAGCACACAATACCCCTGGCGTGTTCTCATCAGGTCCATGTATACTGCAGTAGGACCAGCCTACTCCTATAGTGAAATCCTCTCGCTATGAAGGCAAACATGCCATTAGTTTTCATCTCTGCCTGCTGTACCTGCATGTTTACTTTTAGTGGCTGATGTACAAGGATACCCAGGCCGCGATGCGCCTGTCCTTTTCCAAACCTGATACCATTCAGATAATAATCTGCCTTCTTGTTCTTGCCATCAAAGTGGATAACCTCACATTTATCCACATTATATATATATTTTTAAATTATTTTTTATTGGAGGTAAAAAATCTGTGCACCAGATAGGCAACACATTGTACTGTAGTCTCGCCCATGGCTGCAGAAACAGCAGAGTCCCCATCACTATTTGAGCAATTTTGGACACCATATCTGAGGAAGGATAGGCTGGCTCTGGAGAGGGTCCAGAGGAGGTTTACAAGAATGATCCCAGGAATGAGTAGGTTAACCTATGATGAACGTTTGCCGGCACTGGGCCTGTACTCGCTGGAGTTTAGAAGAATGAGGCGGGACCTTACTGAAACGTACAGATAGTGAAAGGCTTTGATAGAGTGGATGTGGAGAAGATGTTTCCACTAGTGGTTGAGTCGAGGACTAGAGGGCGTAGCCTCAGTATTAAAGCATGTTCATGTTGCAAGGAGCGGAGGAGGAATTTCTTCAGTCAGAGGGAGGTGAATCTGTTGAATTCTTTGCTAGAGAAGGCTGCGGAGGCCAGCTCAGTGGATATTTGTAAGGCATAGGTAGAAAGATTCTTGATTAGTACAAAAATCAGGGGTTGTTGAGGGAGTGCAGCGTAGGTTCACCAGGTTAATTCCCGGGATGGTGGGACGGTCATATGCTGAGAGAATGGAGCGGCTGGGCTTGTATACCCTGGGATGAGAGGTTATATTATTGAAACATACAAGATTATTAAGGGTTTGGACATGCTAGAGTCAGGAAACATGTTCCCGATGTTGGGGGAGTCCAGAACCAGGGGACAAAGGGAAGTGCAATGAGACCTGGATGTCCTTGTGCATCAGACACTGAAAGTAAAGATGTGGGTACAACAGGCAGTGAAGAAAGCGAATGAAATGTTGGCCTTCATAACAAGAGGATTTGAGTACAGTAGTAAAGAGGTCCTTCTGTAGATGTACAGGGCCCTGCTAAGACCATATCTGGAGTAGTATGTGAAATTTGGTCTCCTAATTTGAAGAAAGACATCCTTGCTATTGAGGCAGTGCCGCGTAGGTTCATGCGGTGAAGACGGAGATGAGAAAAAACTTCACCCAGAGAGTTGTGAATTTGTGGAATTCTCTGCCACAGAAGGCAGCAGAGACCAATTCACCAGCTGCATTTAAAATAGTTAGATAGAGCTCTTGGGGCTAGCGGAATCAAGGGGTATGGGGAGAAGGCAGGCACGGGTTACTGATTGTGGATGATCAGCCATGATCACAATGAGGTTCAGCCACATGGGTGGTCGTCAGAAGAGGCTGCGAGTAGTGCAGGACTCTCTGTGGCTCCCCCCCTCTCCTACAACCACTGCCTTCTGTATACTATTGGGGTGACGGCCCCTCGAGCGAATATTGCAGAAGCAGTAGGGACAGGGTGACCAATTCTGGCTCTGTTGGACAGCAGGGGAGGTGGGGGAATGTGGAGGAGTGGGGAGAGAGTGTGGGGATAGAGAGGGGGAGTGGGGAGAGAGAGGGGGAGCAGTGTGGGGATAGAGAGGGGGAGTGGGAAGAGAGAGGGGGGGGAGCAGGCTCCTATGAAGCTTTTCAACAAGGGGGGTGACATGACAGGATTACAACAAATGTAATGTGAAATAATCTGCGCGCTGCACACATCACGAGCGCGAAGCGTGAAGTCCCTCGATGCCGGGGTCCTGGAAGCTCAGGGGTTTTAGATGCTCTCTGATGCATTCTGAACCTTATTTTGGAACATTTTTGCACCAAATGTATGACCAATATTTCAGAAATTAACAGGAATAATAATAATAATAATAATAGATTTTACTGAGGTAGCTTCTTCACATAGAGGGTGCTGGGTGTATGGAATGGGCTGCATAGGAGGTAGTTGAGGCTGGGACAGATTTAGATGGATATGGGCCAAACGCGTGTGAGTGGGACTAGTTTAGATGGGACATGTTGGTCGGTGTGGGCAAGTTGGGCTGAAGGGCCTGTTTCCACACTGCATCATTCTATGACTAAAAAGTTAAGAAGAACAATGCATGTAGATAAGTAGAGCAGATTTGACAGAGGAGTGAAATGTAAAGGCAGAGAAAGGTTTATGGGTGGAAAGGAACATAGGAAAGGAGGGGGGAGAGTGGGCTTGGGCAGATGGGTGAAGGGAAAATAGACACAGAGTGCTGGAGTAACTCAGCGGGTCAGGCAGCATCTCTGGAGAACATGGATAGGTGACATGTCACAGAGTGCTGGAGTAACTCAGTGAGTCAGGCAGCATCTGTGGAGAACATGGATAGGTGATGTTTCACAGAGTGCTGGAGTAACTCAGTGAGTCAGGCAGCATCTGTGGAGAACATGGATAGGTGATGTTTCACAGAGTGCTGGAGTAACTCAGTGAGTCAGGCAGCATCTGTGGAGAACATGGATAGGTGATGTTTCACAGAGTGATGGAGTAACTCAGTGAGTCAGGCAGCATCTGTGGAGAACATGGATAGATCATATTTCGGGTCAAGACCGTTCTTCAGTAATATTCATGATGTGACATGCATAGACTTTCCTGAATGTTACCCAAATCATCATGAACTACTTTGTGACGGTGCTGGCCCTCTCCTATAACGTATCTGCTGCCTGGGTGAAGCAGGACAGGACACAAGCTTTCGGACACGGTGTGAAGCTGTTGCCATTTGTCCCAGCCTGGTAAAAACCTGGATGGAGTGGATGTGGAGAGGATGTTTCCACTAGTGGGATAGTCTAGGACCAGTGGCCACAGCCTCAGAATTAAAAGACGTCCTTTAGGAAGGAGATGAGCAGGAATTTCTTAAGTCAGAGGGTGGTGAACTGTGGAATTCATTGCCACAGACACCTGTGGAGGCCAAGCCAGAGGACACTTTTCAGGAGGAGATTGATAGAATCTTGATTGATACGGGTGTCAGAGGTAATGGGGAGAAGGCAGGAGAATGGGTTTGAGAGGGAAAGATAGATAGTCATAGATTGATACAGTATGGAAACAGGCCCTTCGGCCCAGCATGTCCCATCTACACTAGTCCCACCTGCCCATGTTTGATCCATATCCCTCCAAACCTGTCCTATCCATGTACCTGTCTAACTGTTTCTTAAATGTTGCGACAGTCCCTGCCTCAACTACCTCCTCTGGCAGCTTGTTCCATGCACATACCACCCTTTGTATGAAAAAGATACCCCTCAGATTCCTATTAAATCTTTTCCCCTTCACCTTAAACTTATGTCCTCTGCTCCTCGATTTACCTACTCTGGGCAAAAGACTCAACCATGTCTATTCAAATCATGATTTTATACACCTCTATTTGATCATCCCTCATCCTCCTGAGCTCCATGAAATAGAGTCCCAGCCTACTCAACCTCTCCCTATAGTTCTGTCCCTCTAGTCCTGGCAACATCCTCGTAAATCTTCACTGTACCCTTTCCAGTTTGATGACATATTTCCTATAACATGGTGCCCAGAACTGAACACAATATTCTAAATGCGGCCTCACCAACTACTTATGGAACTGCAACATGACCTCCCAACTTCTATACTCGGCCTGACCCACTGAGTGACTCCAGCACTCTGTGAAAAGTCACAGAACAGGGCAAGATTAGCAAGTTTGCTGATGAATCGAGGACCAGAGAACATTGGTTCAAGGTGAAGGGGAAAATAATTAATAGGAATCCAAGGGGTAACTTTGACACACAAAGGGTGGTAGGTGTATGGAACGAGCTGCCAGAGGAGGTGGTTGAGGTTGGGACTATTCCATCATTTAAGAAACAATTAGACAGGTACATGGACAGGACAGGTTTGGAGGGATATGGACCAAACGCAGGCAAGTGGGACTAGTGTAGCTGGGACATCATTAGCCGGTGTGGGCAAGTTGGGCTGGTGGGCCAGTTTCCACACTGTGTCTCTCTATGACTCTATCCATGTTCTCCAGAGATGCTGCCTGACCCGCTGAGTTACTCCACACTTTGTGTCTATTTTCCCTTCACCCAGGCTTTGTTTGAGGCTGGAGCAGGTGGGAACACCAGGGAGGCGATGGCGTCTAGAGAATGGATCTGATTTTCAACTAAAGCAGAGTGGTGTGCTAACCCCAAGGCTCTGGTTGAGTTGATGAAGAGTGTGTAGAGTTGGCGTTGGGATAGGGACTGGCAGGGCGGTGAGCTCTGCCTTCAGCTTGGTGGCAGTCCAGTGCCTGGGTGCCGGGGGCTGTATGTTGGGCCAGGGGCGGAGTAGCCGGGCGGGTGTAGGGGTGACCGCCGTGTGAAGGGCAGCTTCCTGCCCGCTCTCCGGTGCCCTGGAGCCGGCTCTCCGCTCTCTGCCTCCTCGGTGGCTCTTCATGGATGGGCTCCTCTGGTCAATCAGTCAAAAAGTCAACAACATAAGGAGTAAAAACGGGTTAATTGAGACCTGGAGTGAAAGTCCTGTGGACCTGACAAGCTATAACTAGACGTGAGAGGGTGGGACATGGGTGACAATTTAAATGGGTGACGTGAGGCAGCGGCAGCAATAATAAATGATTTTAATTGCCGCTAATGAGCTGAAGGGAATGGTGCAGGAGGTGACATTTCCAGCTCAGCCACATGTCCAATCGGTAAACGTGACATCATCACATCATGTACCCTGACTCATTTCATCTTCTTTCTGTGACCGGTTGTTAGCTGTGGTGGTGGTTGGGGCTGTGGCCGTGTCCTACCCCAACCCAAACCCTAACCACACTCAATATTCCGTTGTCACCTCATTGCTACCGAGGTAGAGGCACACCTCAAAAATCCCACTGTGTAAAACCTACAAAACAGTTTCCCTAAACACCAATTTGTTTTACACTGTGGAAAGAAATGGGGGTGCGACTGCACCTATTGCACCCCCCCCCCTTCGGACGGTCATGTAAATAAAGCACCTTCAACAGTTTTGGGACTTCCACTGATTATAAGATATGTTTATACAGCAATGATGTTAAGGATCATTGTATGTTTTGCAAATATTTGACCTCCTAAAGTGCAACGTTTCACACTTGCTCAGAATGAACTCCATCTGTTATTCCCTCCCCCCCCACGCCCCCATTTCTGATAGGGTAGCTAATGTAACCCCACTTTTTAAAAAGGGAAGGAGAGAGAAAACGGGGAATTACAGACCAGTTAGTCTAACATCGGTAGTGGGGAAAATGCTAGAGTCAGTTATTAAAGATGGGAAAGCAGCACATTTGGAAAGTGGTGAATTCATTGGACAAAGTCAGCATGGATGTATGAAAGGTAAATCATGTCTGACAAATCTTATAGAATTTTTCGAGGATGTAACTAGTAGAGTGGATAAGGGAGAACCAGTGGATGTGTTGTATCTGAACTTTCAGAAGGTTTTCGACGAGGTCCCACATAAGAGATTAGTATGCAAACTTAAAGCACACGATATTGGGGGTTCAGTATTGATGTGGATAGAGAACTGGCTGGCAGACAGGAAGCAAAGTGTACGAGTAAACGGGTCATTTTCAGAATTGGCAGGCAGTGACTAGTGGGGTACCGCAAGGCTCAGTGCTGGGACCCCAGCTATTTACAATATATATTAATGATCTGGATGAGGGAATTGAATGCAACATCTCCAAGTTTGCGGATGACACGAAGCTGGGGGGGCAGTATTAGTGTGAGGAGGATGCTAGGAGGCTGCAAGGTGACTTGGATAGGTTGGGTGAGTGGGCAAATGCATGGCAGATGCAGTATATTGTGGATAAATGTGAGGTTATCCACTTTGGTGGCAAAAACAGGAAAGTAGAATATAATCTGAATGGTGGCCGATTAGGAAATGGGGAGATGCAATGAGACCTGGATGTCATGGTACACCAGTCATTGAAAGTAGGCATGCAGGTGCAGCAGGCAGTGAAGAAAGCAAATGGTATGTTAGCATTCATACCAAAAGGATTTGAGTATAAGAGCAGAGAGGTTCTACTGCAGTTATACAGGGTCTTGGTGAGACCACACCTGGAGTATTGCGTACAGTTTAGGTCTTCTAATCTGAGGAAAGACTTTCTTGCCATAGAGGGAGTACAGAGAAGGTTCACCAGACTGATTCCTGGGATGGCAGGACTTTCATATGAAGAAAGACTGGATAGACTCGGCTTGTACTCGCTAGAATTTAGAAGATTGAGGGGGGATCTTTTAGAAACTTACAAAATACTCAAGGGGTTGCACAGGCTAGATGCAGGAAGATTATTCCCGACGTTGGGGAAGTCCAGAACTAGGGGGTCACAGTTTAAGGATAAGAGGGAAGTCTTTTAGGACTGAGATGAGAAAATCATTTTTTACACAGAGAGTGGTGAATCTGTGGAATTCTCTGCCACAGAAGGTAGTTGAGGCCAGTTCATTGGCTATATTTAAAAGGGAGTTAGATGTGGCGCTTGCGGCCAAAGGGATCAGGGGGTATGGAGAGAAGGCAGGGATGGGATACTGAGTTGGATGATCAGCCATGATCATATCAAATGGCGGTGCAGGCTCGATGGGCCGAGTGGCCTAATCCTGCACCTATTTACTATGTTTCTCTGTTTCTATCCTGATCAAAATGGTAGTTTACTGAGACAGACTCCCTCGCATTCCACACGCCCAGGAAACAAGTACTTTGCTTCTTCATTAAGGAAGACACAAACAAACTCCCAGAAATACTAGGGGACCGAGGATCTAGCGCAGGGGTCGGCAACCTATTTACCACAAGGGCCAGGACCCATGTATGGCGGGCCACATCTATCGCCATAGTTAATAAATTAGTTGTAGCGCCCTGGTCACCTGTGAGCCCCGGGACTGGCTGTAGTTCCCAGGTCACCTGTGAGCCCCGGGACTGGTTGTACCACCCAGGACGCGAAAACGAATTGAAAAAACCCCGCCTGCGGACCAGATGATTTTGGTTTACGGGACGGAAACAGCCCGTGCGCCGTTGGTTGCCGATCCCTGATCTAGCGGGAGAGAGGAACTGAAAAATATCCACATCAGGCAGGAAATGATGTTTGGTAAACTGTTGAGGCTGAAGGCAGATAAATCCCCAGGGCCTGATGGTCTGCATCCCAGAGTACTCAATGAGGTGCCCCTAGAAATTGTGGATGCATTGGTGATCATTTCCAATGTTCTATAAACTCTGGATCAGTTCCCGTGGACTGGAGGATAGTTGCTTGATGCTTGAGTCTCCCCCACCTCTCCCCACAACCCCCTCCACCCACCCTCCCTCGCCCCCTACCCTCTCCCCACACACACCCCCCTCTCCTTCTTCCTGCTCCCCGTCCCACTCCCGCACCTTCTCACACTCTCTCTCCTACTTCTCCCCCTCCAACTCTCCTCCTCCACCTCTCCATCTCCCCTCCATCTTCCCTCCCTCTCCCCCCTCCAACCCTTGGTCCCCCCATCCCCTTGCGCTCCCCACTTCCCTTCTCCTGCCCACCTTCTCCTCCCCTTCCCCATCTCCCCTTCCCACCCCCTTCTCTTCCCTCACTCCTCCTCTTCCTCTCCCCTTCCGTTCCCCCTCTTCCTCTCCTCTTCCTCTCCCCCTGCCTCCATCCCCCTTGCTCTCCATTTACCCTCATCCACCTTCTCCGCCTTCCTCCCTCTCGCCCACCCTGTCCCCCGAACTCCCTCCCCAACTCCTCTCCCTCTGACCCTACCCCTCCTTTCTTCTCCCTGGCTCCCCCTCCCCCTGCCACTCCCTCCCTCCCTCCCACCCCATCCCTCAGGCCCGACCTCTGCCCCTCCCCCTCCCTCCCTCCCTCCACCCCTCCTTCTGACCCACACTCTTCCCTCCTCCCTATCCCATCGGCTCAGTCCCCATTCCCAGCAGAGGTTCAGCCACATGGATGGCCATCAGAAGAGGCAGCGGGTAGTGCAGGACTCTCCGTGGCTCTCCGCCTCCCACAAGCACTGCCTTCTGCATACTATTGGGGAGACGGCTCCTCGGGGGAATATTGTAGCAGCAATCGGGTCAGTGAGACCAATTCTGTCTCTGTTAAACAACAGGGGAGGTGGGGGGAGTTTGGGGATAGAGAGTGGGAGTTGTCATGACGATGAGTTATGATAATGATATGCAAATATCTTGCCCTTTGTATCAGCTGACGTGAAGGACAGATCGGGTGTGCGCTGTGTAAGCAGGGTGTGGGCAGGAGGCCATGGCCCGGGGAGATAATAAACACAGAGACAAAGCAATGTGACCTGTAAATATTGTGTCAGTATTATTATTCCACATCTTAGGTGAAGATGTGACAGGTGTGTGGGGATAGAGAGGGGGAGGAGTGAGGGGGAGAGGGGGGGTGTGGGGAGAGAGAATGGGAGAAGTGTGGGGAGAGAGAATGGGAGAAGTGTGGGAAGAGAGATTGGGAGAAGTGTGGGGAGAGAGAAGTAGTTTGTAGAGAAATGTTAGGAGCGTCTGGAGAGAGGGGTTGTGTGAGGAAAGAGAGGGATTGCGGAGAGAGAGGGTGGGAGGGTAGAAAATAGGTGCAGGAGGCCATTCGGCCCTTCGAGCCAGCACCGCCTTTCATTGTGATGGCTGATCATCTACAATCAGTAACCAGTGCCTGCCTTCTCCCCACATCCTTTGATTCTGCTAGCCCCAAGAGCTCTATCTAACTCTCTTTTAAATGCATCTGGTGAATTGGCTTCTACTGCCTTCAGTGGCAGTGAATTCCACAAATTCACAACTCTCTGGGTGAAAAAGTTGTTTCTCATCTCAGTTTTAAATGGCCTCCCATTTATTCTTTGACTGTGGCCCCTGGTTCTGGACTCACCCAACATTGGGAACATTTTTCCTGCATCTAGCTTGTCCAGTCCTTTTATAATTTTATATGTTTCTATAAGATCCCCTCTCATCTTTCTAAATTCCCGTGAATACAAGCCCAGTCTTTCCAATCTTTCTTCATATGACAGTCCCGCTATCCCAGGGATTAACCTGGTGAACCGACGCTGCACTACCTCAATAGCAAGGATGTCCTCAACTGCACACATCACCCCAGGTGTGGTCTCGTTTCACTTCCCTTTTCCCTAATCTGACACTATTGAGATAACAATCTGCCCCCTTGTTCTTGCCGCCAAAGTGAATAACCTCACATTTATCTGTATTATACTGCATCTGCCATGCATCCGCCCACTCACGTAACTTATCCAAATCACGCTGCAACCTCCTCGCATCCTCTTCACAGATCACACTGCCACTCAGCTTTGTGTCATCTGCAAATTTGCTAGTGTTACTTTTAATCCCATCATCTAAACCATTAATATATATTGTAAATAGTTGCGGCCTCAGCACTGAGCCTTGCGGCACTCCACTTGCCATGGCCTGCCATTCTGACAGGGACCCATTTATTCCTACGCTTTGTTTCCTGTCTGCCAACCAATTCTCTATCCATGTCAATACCCCTAATACCATGTGCTCTCATTTTGCCCACTAATCTCCTGTGTGGGACTTTATCAAACGCTTTCTGAAAGTCCAGAGACACTACATCCACTGGCTCTCCTTCATCCATTTTACTTGTCACATCCTCAAAAAATTCCAGAAGATTAGTCAAGCAGGAATTCCCCATCATAAGTCCATGCTAACTTGGACCAATCCTTTTACTGTTATCCAAATGCACCGTTATTACTTATTTAATGATTGACTTCAGCATCTTCCCCACCACCGATGTCAGGCTAACTGGTCTATAATTCCTCATTTTCTCTCTCGTTCCTTTCTTGATAACATTACCTACCCTCTAATCCACCGGAACTGATCCTGAATCTATAGAACATTTGGAAAATGATCACCAATGCGTCCACAATTTCCAGAGCCACCTCCTTAACTACCCTGGGATGCAGACCATCAGGCCCTGCGGATTTATCAGCCTTCACTCCCATCAGTCTACCCAATATGGGAGGTACACAAAAATGCTGCAGAAACTCAGCGGGTGCAGCAGCATCTATGGAGCGAAGGAGATAGGCAACGTTTCGGGCCAAAACCCTCCCAGCTCAAGTCTACCCAATATTATTTCTCGCCTAATGCAAATTTCTTTCTGTTCCTCTGCCTCCCGAGATCCTCCGTCCTCTAGTACATCTGGGAGATTGTGTGTGTCTTCCTTAGTGAAGACAGAACCAAAGTACCTGTTCAACTCTTCTGCCATTTCCTTGTTCCCCACAATAATTTCACCCATGTCTGCCTTCAAGGGACCCACATTTGACTTTGCTACTCTTTTTCCCTTAACATATCTAAAGAAGCTTTTACTGTCCTTCATTAATTCCTGGCCAGCTTCCCTTCGTACTTCATCTTCTCAGCACGTATAGCCCGTTTTGATTCCTTCTCTTGCCCTATGAAAGTTTCCCAATCCTCTGGCTTCCCATTACTCTTTGTGTTATACATCTTTTCTGTGTTATACATCTTTTCTTTTAGTTTTATTCCATCCCTAACTTCCCTTGTGAGCCACGTCTCTTACTCCCCTTAGAATCTTTCTTGCTCTTTGGAATGAAATGATCCTGCATCTTTTGGATTATGCCCAGAAATTCCTGCCATTGCTGTTCCACCGTCATTCCTGCTTAGATCACTTTCCAGTCGAGCTTGGCCAGCTCCTCTCTCATGCCTTCATAGTCCACTGTGTTCAACTGCATCACTGCCACTTCTGATTTAACGTTCTCCTTCTCAAATTGCACATTAAAACGAATCATATTATGATCACTACCTCCAAGCAGTTCCTTTACCTCGAGTTCTCTTATCATATCTGGTTCATTGGACAAAACTAAATCCAGAATTGCCTTTTTTCTGGTCGGCTCCATTACAAGCTGCTCCAAGAATCCATCTCGGAGACATTCTACAAACTCACTTTCTTGGGGTCCTGAACCAACCTGAGTTTCCCAGTCTACCTGCATATTGAAATCCCCCATCACCACAGTGGCATTACCTTTGCTACATGCCAGTTTTAACTCCTGCTGCAACTTACACCCTACATCCGGACTACTATTTGGGGGTCTGTAGATAACACGTTATCTACACCTCTGCACATCGATGGAGCTGATGTGGAAAGGGTCAACAGCGTGAAGTTCCTAGGACTCCACCTGTCAGATGACCTGACGTCCACGACCAACACCACAGCACTGGTCAAGAGAGCCCAGCAGCGACTACACCCTCTCCGAAGACTACGTAAAGCAGGTCTCCCCACTACACACCTACGAACTTTTTATAGGGGGACAATCGAGAGCACATTAACATACGGCATCACTTCCTGGTTCGGGAGCTGCAAGGCGTACGAACGGCACTAACTAGACAGGATTGTGAAGACCGCCAGCAGGATTATTGGTGCTCCACTCCCTTTCCTGCTAGACATATACAGGAAGAGATGTATCAGCAGAGCCATCTCCATCATCAAAGACCCCTACCACCCATCGCATCACATATTCTCCATCCTGCCATCTGGGAAGAGGTACCGGAGCATTAGGTGCAAAACCAGCAGGATGCTCCTCAGCTTCTTCCCGCAGGTTATAAGACTGATAAACGGACTTTGCCCCCTGCCAAAGTATCGTGCACCAACCACCAACCTGGACACACTGCAGCAGAGCCACTGTTGTGCCGCTGCCGATCGGAACGCCTGTTGATGTTTAGTAGAGTAGAGTGTTAATTTGTTCATGATATATGTATTTTTACTTCTATTTATTTTTTACTGCACACTGAAATGGACACTGGTTGAGGAACGTTTTTTTGTTTCCTCTGGGTATGCGAATACTCAGGAAATGACAATAAAGATATACAATACAATACAATACAATAACACCAATTAGTGTCTTCTTGCCTTTACAATTCCTCAACTCAATCCACAGTGACTCTACCTCGTCAGTCCCTATGTCTTCCCTCACAAGGACTGAATTCCATCCCTCACCAGCAGAGCTACCCCCCCTCCTCTGCCCACTTGCCTGTCCTTTCTATAGGATGTATAACCCTGAATATTAAGTTCCCAGGCCCGATCCTCCTGCAGCCACGTCTCAGTAATCCCCACAATGTCAAATCTACCAACCTCTAACTGAACCTCAAGCTCATCTACTTTACTTCTTATACTTCGCGCATTCATATACAATGCTTGTAATTCCTTACGCATCTCACCTTTCACATCGATCCTTGTTACACTTGGCCATACTCTCCTATCCCTTTGTGAGCTTCCTTTCCCGTTAATTCTGAGGTCATTAACCATCCCTTCACTCTCTTTCCCTTTAAAACCATCCTCGACTATCCCATTTGACACCCCACCCCCCTTATTCAGATTAAAATCACCCGTGTAGCAGTGGCAAACCTGCCTGCCAGAATGCTGGTCCCCCACCTGTTAAGATGCAATCCGTCCCCTTTGTACAGTTCCCCCTTACTCCAAAACAGATCACAGTGATCTAACAATCTAAATCCCTGCCCCCTACACCAGTTCCCCAGCCACACATTCAGGTCCCGTATCTCCCTGTTCCTGCTCTCGCCAGCACGAAGAACTGGAAGCAAACCGGAGATAACAACCCTGGAGGTCCTGCTTTTCAGCATTTTTCCGAGCTCTCTAAAGTCACGCTGCAGAATATTCATCCCATTCTTTCGGACATCGTTTGTGCCGACATGCACTGCCACTTCCAGCTGATCACCTTCGCCCTTGAGGATTTTCTGCACTCTGTCCGTGACATCCTGGATCCTGGCAACAGGAAGGCAGCACACCATCCTTGAATCCCGTCTGTTCCTGCAGAAACCCCTGTCCGTACCTCTCACAATGGAGTCTCCAACTACAATGGCGTACAGGTGTCAGAAGGTATGGTGAGAAGCCAAGAGTTAGGAGTGTGAGATAGATCAGCCATGGTGGAATGGTGGAGTAGACTTGATGGGCCGAATGGCCTCATTCTACTCAAATTCCATATGAACTTATGACAGGTGGTTAACAAAGTAACTCCAGTCTTACAATCTCACTGTGTAGGAAGGAACTGCAGATGCTGGTTTAAACCGAAGATAGACACAAAATGCTGGAGTAACTCAGCGGGACAAGCCCCTTCTTCAGACTGAGAGTGAGTGGTGAGGGAGACACAGAGATAAGGGATCGCACTACCTGTGCCCCGTGTTCAAGAGACAAGAAAGAGGAAGACAGTACAGATCAGTAGGTGACTCAGGAGCTGGTGCAGGGGGTGTGGGCTTCAGACATAGAGTCATACAGCATGGAAACAGGCCCTCTGGCCCAACTTGTCCATGCCCATGCCCCATACACTCGTACTACCAGCCTGTGTTTGACCCATATCCCTGTAAACCTGTCCTATCCATGTACCTGTACACATGAATGTTCAATGTTATCATAGACTTTGTCTTTGGAACTGATGTGTTACAATGCTGGGAGATATATTCTACACTCTGTATCTTGCACTTTGCTCCATCTGTTGTACTCCAGTTTGACTTGATTGTGTTTATGTTCAGTATATCCTTATCTGATCATATAGCATGCAAAACAAAGCTTGACACTGTACCTCGGTACATGGGCAGAGCATTCAATAGGAAAGGTGCATTCAATCTGATGGGATTCTGTAGGTTTCCCAAAAGCCAGCTGAGGAACAGCAGAGGAACTGTGACAAGTCTCAGGTGATGCTTTGCTGTGTCATGAGCTCAGTAAATGATAGAGTCGTTGAGAGTGTTGTACAATAGAGTACAGTTGTACGACAGGAAGGTGACATCAGATATACATGTACTGAGATGGACAAGGGCTGATTAGGGATAGTCAGCACAGATTTGTACGTGGGAGATCGTGTCTCACCAACCTGATTGAGCTTCTTGAAGATGTGACCAAAAACGTTGATGATGACAGAGCTGTCGACGTTGTATATGTGGATTGGAGCAAAGGTATTTAACAAGCATCCACATGGTAGGTAAGGTAAGATTGCACTTACCTTCCACATGCTCTGGAAGGTAAGATTGCAAGGGATCCAAGGAGAGATAGCTGAATGGATAGAAACTTGGCTTCATGGAAGGAAGCAGAGGGTGATGGTGGAAGGGTGTTTTTCAGACGGGAGGCCTGTGACTAGTGGTGAGAACGTACAAGGCATGAGCAGCAAATTTGCTGCTGAGACTTATTGATTAGTAGGATTGGATGTTACAATCCCTAAGGTTTTTCACTACAATTGACATTACTGGGGGTGACCACGAGGTGATTTTGCTACCAATCAGACACATCTTCAGTTGTGTACCTCAACGTCACTGGGTGTTTCGGCCTTTTATCACAAGACATCCTCAGTCGAGGCAGGCCCACCGCAGGGTGATCAGCCCTGGGCGTGTGTCTTATGGTTAGCCTCTAGATGGTCACGTGGCAGCCCAGACAGCATCTTTTCTCTTCAGCCACAGCCAGTGACTGCTCCATTCGGCTTTTTTCCTTCCATCTTCCTGTCTACTGCTGACTGTGGCTGGTTGGGCTCTGGACTCGTGTCCGTTGGTGGGACAGTACTTGGTTGAGCTTCACCTGTGGTGCTGATACCCTGTGGACTGTGGTGGTTAACCTGCCACTGGGCTTCACTCCACTGATTTGACCTACCTCTTAGAAGGTAATGGTCAATGTGAAGCCCCACACCAAGCTCTCCCAGGCACTTTTCACTGCCCTGGTGGATCTTGTGACCCTTCTCTGATGTTATCTTTTCCCATCCACAGATGCAGCTTCATAGCTAATGTCCTGCCAGGGCTGCTGCTCTGTCAATTACTGTGCTAGTTGTCTTATTCATAGTCGATTCCTTCCGTAGCAATCTAAGGGTGGATCCAAAACGCTGATTAGCGATGGTTCTTGCAGGCATGGGGAGCTAGCCCATGCCAGCCCCGGTGGGGTCTATTCCCTCCGGTCAGCAGTGGGTGGTATTGGAGATACTGAAAATGTTGTGAGAAATTGCAGCAAGATCTTGATCGGTTGGGCAGGTGGGCTGAGGAATGTCTGATGGAGTTTAATACAGAGAAATGTGAGGTGTTGCATTTTGTGAAGTTTAATAAGGGCAGCACCTACACACTGAATGGTTGGGCTCTTGGAAGTGCTGTGGAGGAGAGGGATCTACGAGCGCAGTTACATAGTTCCTTGCAAGTGGCATGATGGGTAGATATGGTGATTAAAAAGGCATTTGGCACATTGGCCTGCATCAGAGTATTGTGTAGAAGTTGGGAGGTCATGTTACAGATGTATAAGACGTTGATGAGAACACAGTTAGAGTATTGTGTTGAGTGTTGGTCACCGTGTCATAGGAGATATGTTGTCAAGCTGGAAATGGTGCAGATAAGTTTTACCAGGCTGTTGCCAGGACATGAGGGCCTGAGCTATAGAGGGAGATTGGGCAGGCTAGGACATTATTCCTTGGAGCGCAGGAGGGTGAGGAGTGAACATAGAGATGTAGAACATCATGAGAGGAATAGATCAGGTAAATACACAGTCTATTGCCCAGATTAGGGAAATCAAGAACCAGGGACATGGGTGTAGATGAGATGTGCATGTACCTTTAACATAGTGACCTCACCACTACTAACCACTCCCCACATCACCAGTATAATTACAACCTTCCCACCCAGCTCTCTCTCTCTGGTTCCAGTGACAGACCACGGACAGCTAGGGCAGAGCAGTATGTGTATAATGTGTATTATGAATAAACAGTAGTAAAGAAACAGTGTGTTATGACGCAACTTTACAGTTTAGCGCTGTTTCTCTGCGCTGGCTGTGGGCCTGGGGGGCACTGCACCCGTCTGACTCCCGACCAAAGATCCTATAGCGGAGGATCGTTGCTGCCGACCTCTCTGGCCACCCGTGGGGGGGGGCACTCGGGACAGCTCCGGAGACCCGGCCGGAACCCGGCCCAACTACAGAAGGACCTCTTTGCTCCAAAACTCAACTCCTCTTTTTATGAAGGCCAACATGCCATTCACTGCCTGTTGTACCTGCATGCTTACTTTCATTAACTGATGAACAAGGAACCCCAGATCCCGTTGTACTTCCCCTTTTCCCAACTTGACACCACAATCTGCCTTCCAGTTTTTGCTACCAAAATGGATAACCTCACATTTATCCACATTAAACTGCATCTGCCATGTATCTGCCCACTCACCCAACCTGTCCAAGTCACCCTGCATTTTCATAGCATCCTCCTCACAGTTCACACTGCCACCCAGCTTAGCGTCATCTGCAAATTTGCTAATGTCACTTGTAATCCCTTCATCTAAATCATTGATGTATATTGTAACTAGCTGCGGTACCAGCACCGAGCCTTGCGGTACCACTGCCTGCCATTCTGAAAGCGACCCGTTAATCCCTACTCTTTGTTGGCCCTACTAATATAATTTTACATGACAGCAACTATGATGAACAGTTTTGGCTCCGGAAATCATGTGGTGGAATAGACAACAAATAATAGGTGCAGGAGTAGGCCATTCGGCCCTTCGAGCCAGCACCGCCATTCAATGAGATCATGGAGAAGAGAGAAGATAAATAAAAAATGTCAATGAAATAGAGCACTTCACAAAAGGGAAATCATATATTTGTGGACAACTTCAGTCTTCATATAGAAAGGAAACAAAATGCTGTATTCACTGGAGTTTAGAAGGATGAGGGGGGGGGGGGGTCTTATAGAAACATATAAAATTATAAAAGGACTGGACAAACTTGATGCAGGAAAAATGTTCCCAATGTTGGGCGAGTCCAGAACCAGGGGCCACAGTCTTAGAATAAAGGGGAGGCCATTTAAGACTGAGGTGAGAAAAAATGTTTTCACCCAGAGAGTTGTGAATGTGTGGAATTTCCTGCCACAGAGGGCAGTGGAGGCCAAATCACTGGATGGATTTAAGAGAGAGTTAGATAGAGCTCTAGGGGCTAGTGGAATCAAGGGAGATGGGGAGAAGGCAGGCATGGGTTATTGATTGGGGACAATCAGCCATGATCGCAATAAATGGTGGTGCTGGCTCGAAGGGCCGAATGGCCTCCTGCTGCACCTATTTTCTATGTTTCTACGTTTCTATGGATGTTCAGTCACTCTACACCCACATCCCCCACCAGGAGCGTCTTAAAGATCTCCGTGTCTTCCTCGACCACAGAACCAACCAATCCCCGTCTACTGATACTCTCCTCCGCCTCCTCCAACTTTTCCTTTGACTCCTCCCATTTCCTCCAAATCCAAGGCGTAGCTATGGGCACGCGCATGGACCCCAGCTATGCCTGCCTCATTGTAGACCATGTCAAAAAATCCTGGTTCGAGACGTACCGTGGCCCTATCCCCGAACTACCTCCGCTACATTGATGACTGCATTGGTGCTACTTCCTGCACTCATGCACAACTCACTGACTTCATCCATTTCACCACTAACTTCCATCCGGCACTCAAATTCACCTGGACCATTTCCGACATCTCCTTCCCGTTTCTAGACCTCACTATCTCCATCGCCGTTAACAAACTACTGACCGACATCTACTATAAACCCACTGACTCCCATGGCTATCAGGACTACACTTCTTCCCACCCTGCTTCCTGCAATTCCTCCTTCTATGCCGCATCTGCACCCAGGATGAGGTGAGGGCATGGGAGATGTCCTCATTCTTTAGGGAACAGGGATCCCCTCTTCGACTATAGATGAGGCTCTCACCAGGGTCTCTTCTATACCCCGTAACTCTGCTCTCACTCCCCATCCCCGCACTCGTAACAAGGACAGAGTCCCCCTTGTCCTCACCTTCCACCCTACCAGCCGTCACATACAACAGATAATCTTCTGACATTTTCGCCGCCTCCAACGGGATTCCATCACTTGCCACATCTTCCCATCTCCTCCCCTTTCGGTTTTCGGCAGAGACCGCTCCCTCCGTAACTCCCTGGTCAATTCGTCCCTTTCCACCCAAACCACCCCCTCCCCTGGCACTTTCCCTTGCAACCGCAGGAAATGCTACACTTGTCACTTTACCTCCCCACTTGACTCCATCCAAGGACCTAAGCAGTTTTTCCAGGTGCGGCAGTGGTTCAACTGCACCTCCTCCAACCTCATCTATTGCATCCGCTGCTCTAGGTGTCAGCTGCTCTACATCCGTGAGACCAAGCGTAGGATTGGCGATCGCTTCGCCCAACACCTCTGCTCAGTTCGCAATAACCAATCTGATCTCCCGGTGGCTCAGCACTTCAACTTAACCTCCCATTCCGAATCCGACCTTTCTATCCTGGGCCTCCTTCATGGCCAGAGTGAGTCCAACCGCAAATTGGAGGAGCAGCACCTCATATTTTGCTGGGGTAGTTTACACCCCAGCGGTACGGATATTGACCTCCAATTTCAGGAAGTCCTTGCTTTATCGCTCTTTCCCCTCCGCTTCCTAGCTCTCCCACAGCCCACTGTCTCCGCCTCTTTCTTTCTTCTTCCCGTCCCCCCCCACCCCCACATCAGTCTGAAGAAGGGTCTCGACCCGAAACGTCACCTATTCCTTCGCTCCATAGATGCTGCCTCACCTGCTGAGTTTCTCCAACATTTTTGTCTACAACAATTTGATTAATATTTTTGGTGATATAAATTGGTCATTCTGATCATATTAATAATCCTTAAAGCAATACTCTCTTACTTTCACATCCTTTATAATGTCCCAAAGTATCCAGCAAAGTGCCTTAGCTAAATTGGGCATGAACCACACTTCCTTCAAACAGTCACTGTCAGTTTACTGGGGAATCAATGTCAGATTCCAATGTCTGCAAAATTCCAGAAGTTAACAACAATTATTATGGAAAGTATTTGTGATTAATGTTAAAAGAAAAATTAGTTCATGAGCGAACACAAATCTGTGCTCTTGAACCAAAGCCTGCATTGTTCCACCATTGCCCTGGCTACCAATGCACCGTGCCATCACTACAATGCTCCTAATGAAGAAATAGATTGGTTACTTTGGACATACAAAGGTAATCATCATCACGGAGCTCCCGTTGTTCTGTGTAAATTATTCTCTCCTTATTTCGTAAATTATAACTTATTTTTTCTGTCTCTTTGGTTGTTTCCTCGCTTGTGGATCCCGAAGTCTTTCTGGTGGAGACAACTGGAAAAAGAAAGCCAAAAATAAACCTAATTACATTGTTTCAAGTCAGATAAGTGGTTGACCTGTAAAATATGGAAGTTAGTTACATAATATGCAACATGTTCTATGAATTGAATTTAAATGACATGGTGGTAGTCAGATGGTCATTATCTAATCTCAATTATTTACTGTAATGCACAGGAGTCACTCATTTTGAGTTTCACTTTTACAAACAGAATTACCTGTTGCTCTTTTGATTCTTTTCACCAACACTGTGCCTTCCTTCGTTTCTTCAGTGGCTCATCCCAAATCTCTTTTGTCCTCCCCTGTATATGACGTGACCTGTGATGAGACATTTTGTTGAAACTGTGATCCATAAGGAAACAAATAAATTGTTACTACTTCTTCTCGATTATTTCTTCCATCGCATTATTAACTGAGATACTCAACTCAACTACTAATAAAAGCAGTAACTGCCTAGTGTGCAATATTTCATTGAGCTCTCACCTTTCATACTCTACTCTGAAATGAAGTTTGATATTGTCAGCAAATGTGGGAAAATGTGGGAACAATTGATCTCTTTCAATAATATAAATATATTTGTGAATGTTAGCACCTGACTCCACAGCAGTGATGATGAATTTTCTAAACAGCAGTAATTTCTGTCATGTAGAAAATAAAATGCTAATATAGAACCACTGTTAATTCATAAAAGCGTATTCTCACTTCTCCTTTATGCTGGGAATAATTTCTGTTCTTACCTTTATGACAAGATTTATTTTGGTATTCTTGCCACTTTCATTCTTAAAAGGCCTAAAGAGGGAGGGGCTGAGGATGTCGCGTCGCTGAGGGGGAGGGGCTGGGGCCGCACGCGTCGCTGAGGGGGAGGGGCTGAGGCCGCCGCGTCGCTGAGGGGGAGGGGCTGAGGCCGCCGCGTCGCTGAGGGGGAGGGGCTGAGGCCGCCGCGTCGCTGAGGGGGAGGGGCTGAGGGCGCCGCGTCGATGAGGGGGAGGGGCTGAGGCCGTCGCGTCGCTGAGAGGGAGGGGCTGAGGCCGCGCGTCGCTGAGGGGGAGGGGCTGAGGCCGTCGCGTCGCTGAGGGGGAGGGGCTGAGGATGTCGCGTCGCTGAGGGGGAGGGGCTGAGGCCGCACGCGTCGCTGAGGGGGAGGGGCTGAGGCCGTCGCGTCGCTGCGGGGGAGGGGCTGGGGCCGCCGCGTCCTGAGGGGGAGGGGCTGAGGATGTCGCGTCGCTGCGGGGGAGGGGCTGAGGATGTCGCGTCGCTGCGGGGGAGGGGCTGGGGCCGCCGCGTCCTGAGGGGGAGGGGCTGGGGCCGCCGCGTCCTGAGGGGGAGGGGCTGGGGCCGCCGCGTCCTGAGGGGGAGGGGCTGGGGCCGTCGCGTCGCTGAGGGGGAGGGGCTGAGGCCGCCGCGTCGCTGAGGGGGAGGGGCTGAGGCCGCCGCGTCCTGAGGGGGAGGGGCAGGCCTTGGGCTCGACGTCAACGTCAGCGCGCGTGCAGATATTGCAATGGAGTTGCTGCTGTTACAGTGGAGCATCTGTTGCAGGCGACCTGGTGTTGCAGCGGAGCAGAGATTGCAGCGGAGCAGAGATTGCAGTGGAGCAGATATTGCAGTGGAGCAGGTTCCTGCATTGAAGCTCCTGCAGTGAAACAGCTTCTGTTGTGGGGCAGCCTCTGCTGCAGTGGAGCTCTTGCTGCTCCTGCAGTGGAGCATCTCCTGCAGCTGCAGGGAAAGTTCAAGCCTCCACCATCTCCTCAGGCAGCGTGTCCCAGATTGCAACCACACTCTGGGTGAGTTTAATCTCATCCATGTCCGATTTATTGTTCTGTTAGTATAGTCTGGTCTGCAGTTCCTTGTTCCATCATCTTATTCTAATTGCTGACTCCAAATACTACGTTTCCTCATCTGTTCTTGCCCCATCAGAGATATTATCCCCTTTGTTCCACCAATCCACCACAACCCCTCTACAACTGAAAAACTTGTTTTTGTTGCTGTTTCTTATTCTGGTGAAGGGTCTCTGATCTGAAACTGAACTGTTTCTTTCTCCACAAATGCTGTCGAACCTGCTGAATGTTTTTTGAATTTTCTTCCATTTTTATTTCAGATTTTCAGCATCTGCGGTTCTTTGCTTTACACGTTCATTTTGATGTTGTGACCTGTCAACAATGTAGGAGATCAGATACGTGGTGTCGTAATCTACTGGGATTCAAGTAACTAGTAAGTGTTTCAATGGGAAGGTTCTGCCTACTCGGGATGGCACTCCATTTTAGTTTAGTTTAGAGATACAGCACGGAAACAGGCCCTTCAGTCCACCGAGTCCACGCCGACCAGCGATCCCCACACACAAACACTATCCTACACACACTAGGGACAATTTACACTGAAACCAAATAGACCGTGGGCCGAGGAGCTTTTTGGTTTCATTTTATGACCCAAATCACGTATCTACCTGTATTTATAATATATTCTGTAAAAATATTATAGAAATCATACCTGAAACTGGGCAAGAACAAAACCTGCACATATTTTTAAAATATGAGAAAAACCTTAAAAGGAGGCCTAAAGATTCTGAATCCGTGGAAAAAAAGTGACACGTCAGCTCTGCCTTGGAGAAGCACAGACAGAATCTCAATAGTTTGGAAATTTTGGATATATCTAATGTAATTGAGTTTAAAGAAGCAACATATCAAAAGTAAAAATTAGGAAAAGTAAGTTTGCACTCAATGAATAACACATTTGGAAAAATATATTCAATTTAACAAATATTCCACCAAGTTAAGAATATAATCTCCCTTGCAACACATTTCATAGGCTAACGGCCAAATTGATTAGAATCAATTATATTTGAAAAACTGCATGTAATATTTCAAACAGATTTAAATTATGTTGTGGATTTTTTGTCAGAAGTTTAGGTGTCCAATCCTCATCTGACTCGCTAGATTCATAAACTTGGGTTTAAGATAAGATAAGATAAGATATACCTTTAATAATCCTTTGCAGGAAATTACAATGCCACGACAGCTTCAAGACATACATAACACCACAAATAGCTTCCATACTTAACAAGTTAAAATACAAGTTAAAATACAATTAATTAAAAAAAGTGCAGTTATTTATGCGCATTGTATAATCTTATCGCAGCTGGTAAACAGGACTTCCTATGTCTCTCCGTTTTGCACATTGGTGCAATCAGTCTCTGACTGAAGCTGCTGCTCTTGATCACCTTCAGGGCATGGAGTGGGTGAGTGGGGTTGGTCATTATAGAACCCAGTTTTTTCAGAGATCTGGCCTCTGCCACCTGCTGGACCGTTCGTTGCTCAGCCCCGACCACTGAGCCGGCCTTCCTGATCAGTTTGTCCAGTCTGTTTTTGTCCGCTATGCGAGCGCCATCTCCCCAACAGGCCACCGCAAAAAACAGAGCACTGGCCACCACTGAATGGTAGACACTGCACAGTAGGGGTTGGCAGATGTTAAATGCCCTCAGCCTCCTTAAAAAATAGAGTCGGCTTTGTCCCTTCCTGTACACCGCCTCCATATGACACTTCCAGTCCAGCTCCCTGTCAAGCTGCACACCAAGGTACCTGTGGTTAGCGACCACCTCCACCTCAGTGCCCTTAATGGTGATTGGTATTGCTTGAGTCTTCCTCCTCCCCCTCCTGAAGTCCACAACTATCTCCTTGGTTTTTGTGGTGTTAAGATGGAGGTTATTGAGTGCACTCCACTCCACAAAGTTACTTATTATGTCGCCTTCTGCTCCAATTTGTCCTGAATTCTGGCTTTGGTACATTTAATCCTGTGAAAAATAAAACAAGCTCATCATCTGTTATGGCCAACTTCAGGTATTTATCTTCATTGAACTTACCAGTGCTAAATATCTGTGGAAACATCACTTTGCAATGTTATTACTATTTCCTCCAGAGTATTCATGCTATTATTCAATTGATCATGTCTACGTGACAAAGACAGCAAACAACCTAAACATTATTTTTCAGAATTAAAGAATAGTCAACCAGCATGAAGAATATGACGGATGAGTATGTGTCTATTTCCAGGTCAGAAATCGCAATAACCAATCTTTCAGTTTCACACATCTGTGTGGTAAGTGAAATAGATCAGAATCCTTCTTTCCATTCCTCCAGGTTTAAAGTAATGGCTCATTCTTGCTGCCTGTACTGACAGTGACACTTTGTGCCATGGTTGAGTAAATGGATTGAATAATGAACAACCAGGACCATCCACCTCTTCATCAATGGGAACATTGACCTTTGTCCAATCTCTGATTTCAGGACTGTGACTAGTTGCAACATTAAAAAGCGTAACTGGTCCCAATGTCTGTGGGTTTGTGTTGTCCATGGTCACCATCTTCTGAATGACATCAAGCTTTGGTATTGATTGTAAAGTTAGTCCAATTTGAGATCACTGATGGGAATTTTTTGATATTGGTGGGGAACCTCACCAGGAGAAGTGTTTTACTGAACTAGACTAAGGGGGGTAAGCTGAAGGAGCATAATTACAGTCCCATCATCTTATTCTAATTGTTGACTCCAAATACTACGTTTCCACATCTGTTCTTGCCCCATCAGAGATATTCTCCCCTTTGTTCCACCAATCCACCACAACCTCTATCTACAACTGAAAAACAACTTGTTTTTGTTGCTCTTTCCTACTCTGGTGAAGGGTCTCTGATCTGAAACTGAACGGTTTCTTTCACCACAAATGTCGTCTAACCTGCTGAATGTTTTTTGAATTTTCTTCCATTTTTATTTCAGATTTTCAGCATCTGCGGTTCTTTGCTTTACACGTTGATTTTGATGTTGTGACCTGCCAACAGGGAATCAAGGGAGATCAGATACGTGGTGTCGTAATCTACTGGGAATCAAGTAACTAGTAAGTGTTTCATTGGGAAGGTTCTGCCTACTCGGGATGGGACTCCATTTAAATTTAGTTTAGAAATACAGCACGGAAACAGGCCCTTCAGCCCACCGAGTCCACGCCGACCAGCGATCACCACACACTAACACTATCCCACACACACTAGGGACAATTTACACTCATACCTCACTAAACTTCACCTCACACCTAAGCCTCAACTCACTAAACTGCACCTCGACTAAACTTCCTCAACAAAACATCGCACCTCGACTAAATCCTCGCCTCGACTAAACTTTACCTCAACTAAACCCTCAATCACCTCGACCAAACTTCACCTCAGATAAATTTCACACCTCACTAAACCTTGCTTCGATTAAACCCCTCGCTTCAACTAAAACTGTCACCCAGGGAATCCGAATCTCATGGACATTAAACATCGTGTGGGGTTGGGGTGGGATAGGGTAGAGGTGAGGAGTGGGGGAGCAGGCAGGCAAGGAGAGGGGTTATGGAGGGAGGAAGGGAGTGACTGAGGGAGGGAGAAGTGATTGAGGGAGGAGGAGAGGGGAAAGAAGAGGGAAGGTGAAGATACCTGGTGTGGGCCGAGCCTCGGGGCTGTAGCCGGGCCCGGGCGCTGGGGAGCGGACACAGACACGGACTGGGCCCTGAACGCGGCTCCGGGCCCTGGGCTGGGGTTCGAGCCGGTGTGGGGTCTTGGGGCTGCTGCTCCGGGCCCACAGGGAGGGAGAGGAGTGGGACCTGGGGCAAGGACTAGGCAGCAGCCTCGTCTTCTCCCTCCCCCAGACCGCAGCCTCTCCCTCCCATGGCTCCAGACCTGTCGACATGTGACGCCTGTATGGTCGTGAATAGTCGTCCAAAGAGTCCTACCTTTTCCTGGTCGCCGCTGGATTTTCAACGTGTTGACGTTGAACTATGACGGGTGCCGGCAGTCGCTGAAAAATATTGCGTACGTGGGACAGGCCCTTTAGACCGTTGAGGAAGCCTTGTTTATGGGCTCACAGTCAGGTGGGGGCTGTAAAGCTCCACTTGGTTCCAGTTGGATTGTCTGGTCCCTGTATTGTCTTAGATAGACGCAAAATGCTGGAGTAACTCAAACAGGACAGGCAGCATCTCTGGAGAGAAGGAATGGGTGACGTTTCTGGTCTAGATGCTTCTTCAGACAGATATCGGGAGTGGGAGGTACATAGATAAGGAAGTGTGTAGACAAGGAAATCTATAAGTTTATAGATAAGGATATCTCCCACTCCCCTGACATCAGTCTGAAGAAGGATGTTGACAGGAAACGTCACCCATTCCTTCGCTCCAGCGATGATGCCTGTCCCGCTGAGTTTCTCTAGCATTTTGTGTCCATCTTTGGTGTAAAGCAGCATCTGCAGTTCCTTCCTACACAAGCCATTTGTGCAGGCCGGTGGGGGTGAGTAGGAGGGGTTCGGGGAGATGTGTAAAATCACAAAGGATAGTGAGTGTGGAGAAGTCGTGTCAGGATGACAAGGTCACTGTGTTGACGGTGCAGGTTTAAAAGGGTGGCACGGTGGCGCAGTGTAGAGTTGCTGCCTTACAGCACTTGCGGCATCAGAGACCAGAGTTCGATCCCGACTACAGGTGCTGTATTTACAGAGTTTGTATGTTCTCCTCGAGGGTTTTCTCCGAGATCTTCCGTTTCCTCCCAAGCTCCAAAGACATACAGACTTGTTGGTTAATTGGCTTTGTATAAATGTAAAATTGTCCCTAGTGTGTTTAGGGTAGAGTTAATGTGCAGGGATTGCTGGTCGGTGGGTCGAAGGCTTGTTTCTGCGCTGTACCTAAACTCTACAGTGATTGGAAACAACCAGCGCTGGGTTTTTGGTCACATTTGCTCTGAAACAGAGAAGGAAGCAGATCCGGTGAACTTCTCAAAGAAACTGGAGAAATGATGGAAATGGAATGGGTTTGCAGGCCAGTGGGGGAAGAGCGAGGGGCAGGGGGATGGTGATTGTTCAAGCATTTGTAACTATCTTCCGTTCAGGCAGCGGGCACAGGCAGCCATGTGTTAGACACTTGATACAGCTAGTTATAACTAGTCCCAAAGACGTGCGGATTTGTAGCTTTATTGGCCTCTGTAAATTGTCCCTAGTGTGGAAGGGAGTGGATGTGTAAATGAGGTAGCTTTGGGGTTATGGGGAGAAGGTGGGAGAATGGAGATGATGGGGAAAGATAGATCAGCCATGATTGAATGGTGTAGTAAATGATGGGCCGAATGGCAATTCTGCTCCTTGAACATGAACTTATGTACATAGAACTAGTATGAAAGGGAGATTGATGGTCAGCATGGACTCGATGGGCCAAGGCGCCTGGATCCTTTCTGTACCTCAGGTTTAGCTTTATTATTATTACATGTGGGGCTGGTGTACAGTGAAAAGCTTTGTTTTGTAAGCTCTCCAATCAAATCAGATAAAAAATATTCATCAATACAATCGCGAAATCAAGTTCAATAGGTAGAGCAAAGGGGAAGATACAGAGTGCAGAATATAGTTCTCAGCATTGTAGTGAAATAAACTGAGCTAAACTGAGGTGCAGTGTTCTGGGACGCTTTGCCAGTTGTCACGTGGCCTGTGGCTTGTGTTGTCTGAGATCTTAAGGGGTTGGACAGGCTAGATGCAGGAAGATTGTTCCCGATGTTGGGGAAGTCCAGAACTAGGGGGAAGTCTTTTAGGACCGAGATGAGAAAAACATTTTTCACACAGAGAGTGGTGAATCTCTGGAATTCTCTGCCACAGAATGTAGTTGAGGCCAGTTCATTGGCTATATTTAAGAGGGAGTTAGATGTGGCCCTTGTGGCTAAAGGGATCAGGGGGTATGGAGAGAAGGCAGGTACGGGATACTGAGTTGGATGATCAGCCATGATCATATTGAATGGTGGTGCAGGCTCGAAGGGCCGAATGGCCTACTCCTGCACCTATTTTCTATGTTATCTGCTGTTTGGGCACAGCCTCGCATGTTGAGTGGACGCAGTGTTGGCCCTGCAGGTGGTACTGGTGGCGCCAGCCTGTTGAAAAATAAAAACACGCAGATGCTGGAAGTCCGAAATGAAAATGGGAGACGCGTTGTAGGCTTTGCAGGTCTGACCCCATTAATGTGTCAGGTCACCGACCCTCCATTGAAAGAGTCACAAAACAGAGAAACAGGCCCTTCAGCCCTACTCTTCGTCCATGCCGACAAAGGAGCCTTCCCGGGCTGCTCCCATTTGCCTGTGTTTGGCCCATATCCCTCTAAACCTTTCCAATCCGTATCCCTCACCAAACGTCTTTTAAACACTGAAAATCACTTCCTCTGGCAGTTCGTTCCATGTGCCCTCCACTCTCTGTTGGAAAGGTTGCCCCTCAGGTTGCCCGTAAAATCATTCTCCTGTCACTCACGCCTCTAGCCCCTAGTTGTAGATTCCCCGACAATAGGTGCAGGAGTAGGCCATTCGGCACTTAAAGCCAGCACCGCCATTCAATGTGATCATGGCTGATCATCCACAATCAGTACCCAGTTCCTGCCTTCTCCCCATATTCCCTAACTCCTCTATCTTTAAGGGCCCTATCAAGCTCTCTCTTGAATGTATCCAGAGAACTGGCTCCACCGCCCTCTGAGGCAGAGAATTCCACAGACTCACAACACTGTGTGAAAAAGTGTTTCCTCATCTCCATTCTAAATGGCTTACCCCTTGTTCTTAAACTGTGGCCCCTGGTTCTGGACTCCCCCAACATCGGGAACATGTTTCCTGCCTCTAATGTATCCAAACCCTTAACAATCTTATATGTTTCAATAAGATCCTCACTCAGACTTTTAAATTCCAGAGTATACAAGCCCAGCCGCTCCATTCTCTCAGCATATGACAGTCCCGCCATCCCGGGAATTAACCTTCTGAACCTACGTTGCACTCCCTCAATAGCAAGAATGTCCTTCCTCAAATTTAGAGATCAAAACAGTACACAATACTCAGGTGTGGTCTCACTAGGGCCCTGTACAACTGCAGAAGGACCGCTTTGCTCCAATACTCAACTCCTCTTGTTATGAAGGCCAACATGCCTTTCGCTTTCTTCACTGCCTGCATGGTTACTTTCATAGACTGATGAACAAGAACCCCCAGATCCCACTGTACTTCCCCTTTTCCCAACTTGACACCATTTTGATAATAATCTGCCGTCCTGTTTTTGCTACCAAAGTGGATAACCTCACATTTATCCACATTAAACTGCATCTGCCATGCATCTGCCCACTCCCCCAACCTGTCCAAGTCACCCTGCATTCTCACAGCATCCTCCTCACAGTTCACACTGCCACCCAGCTTTGTGTCATCTGCAAATTTGTTCATGTTACTTTGAATCCCTTCATCCAAATCATTGATATATATTATAAATAGCTGCGGTCCCAGCACCGAGCCTTGCGGTACCCCACTAGTCACTGCCTGCCATTCTGAAAGGGACCCGTTAATCCCTACACTTTGTTTCCTGACTACCAATCAATTCTCTATCCATGTCAGCACTCTACCCCCAATACCATGTGCCCTGCCATGTGCAGGGAGGGTGTGTAGGATGACAACAATGTGTTCCCCACCCCCTCCCTCTCTGGGACAGCGGGCAGGGTGCCAGTGCCCAGTGCAGGGCTGCCCATCACACTGTCTTTTTCTTTGCTCACAGTTAGTGCGGAAGACTGGCAGTGCCGTGCTGGGGCTGAGGCTCGGGGTGGTGGTGCTACGGTGAGGATGTCCTGCCGCAGTCCCCATCTGGCCACCAACGGCTACTACCAGCACAACGACGATGCCTCCAGCAGCAGCGGCGGCTCCAACAAATCCGGCGCTCCCTCTTACAAGGAGACTCCCGTCAGGTACGTCTTTCTAACTCTCTCTTGTCTCCTTCCCCCCCCTCCCTCTCGTCCTTTCCTCTCTAAGCTCTGCTCCTGTCTAACAGTAAAGATGCAGCCTCCACCCTTGTACCTCACTCAGGGAGCTGTGTATCACAACTCCAACTCCAGCCCACTCTCTCCTCCCCCAGCCCCGCCTCCCAACTCCCAATCCCTCCCGTCCCTCCCTCCCATTCCCTCCTCCCCCCAACCCGAACTGAACCTTTCCCTACAGGAAAAAGTTCTAGACAAAAACTCAAGGAAAGTTCCAACAGCTTCTTCTTTCCTGCTTGGAATCTCAGGTGGAGGATGATCGGATGTAGGGTATATCTTCCATAGGCCAAGGGCAGGGTTGCCGTGACAATAAGTTGTTGATGAAGCCATTGGGTTGATGGGCTCATGAGGTATGTTGGAGGGAATGTGAACAGGGACTGCCTGACCCGCTGAGTTACTCCAGCACTTTGTGACTTTTTTTATAAACCAGCATCTGCAGTTCCTTGAGGAGGGGGAGAAGGAGAGAGAGAGAGAGTCATGATGTTTCTTCCCTGCGTGAAACAATCTTCTCCCCCCCCCCCTTTCCCAGCTCTGACAAGCGACTCTCTCCATCTCTCCCCCACCCAAGTCGCACCAGCTTCTCATTCTCACTTAGCAAATAGCTAACAATGGTCAGTTTCTTTTATCATCGTTACTTTTTTGCTTCTCTTTCGCAGTCCTTGTCTGCCTCCATTCTAAATCGTTGCCCTTTATCGTTTCAGGTTGCACAAGAAAAGGTCAAACAGCAAGTGGCCGGGACCTGTGCCTGGTGTCAAACGTTCGCCGTCCAACAGTTCAGTCAACAGTCTGAGTAGCTACATCAGCAACGCCTCCAAGCGCTCTCAGCGCTCTCCTCCTATCACTTATGACCTTTTGACGTCAGTGTTCTTAAAGCCTTAACCCTTCCCTCCAACAGATTGGTTCAGGGCTTCTCCTTGGTTTAGAGTATCGCAATCACTGGTGCACGTCGGAGACTCGTGCTACAGTATCTCAGTTCTAATTGGAAACGAGCCCTTTGGCCCAACGAGTCGGCGCTGACCAGCGATCATCACACAGCTGCTGTGAGACTTTGCCTATCCCGCTGGGAGGCGGGCGGGCGGACAGGAGAGGGGCGCACTGCCGCTCTGCTGTGGGGCCTGTGTGTGGTAACACACTCGGTTCAGTTACTGTGGGGAGCTCTCGGTCGGGGTCTGATGCCCCCTGGTGGTGGGAGGTGACCGACACCGAGCTGCAGTTGCTGAGAGGCGAGGGATTATACCTTCCTTTATAGGAAGGAACTGCAGATGCTGGTTTACACTAAAGATAGACACAAAATGCTGGGGTAACTCAGCGGGACAGGCAGCATGAGGTCATAAGTGATAGGAGCAGAATTAGTCCATGTGTCCCATCAAGTCTAGTCCGCCATTCAATCATGGCTGATCTATCTTTCCCTCCTAACCCCATTCTCCTGCCTTCTCCCCGTAACGCCTGACACCCGTACTAATCAAGAATCTATCTATCTTGCATTAAAAATATCCACTGATTAGCCTCCACAGCCTTCAGTGGCAAATATTCACCACCCTCTCACTAAAGACATTCCTCCTTATCTCCTTCCAAAAGGAGCATTGTTTAATTTTGATGCTATGAACTCTAGTCCTCAACTCTCCCACAAGTGGAAACATCCTCTCCACATCCACTCTATCCAAACCTTTCACTTTTCGGTAAGTTTCAATGAGGTCCCCCTTCATTCTTCTAAACTCCAGCGAGTACAGGCCCAGTTGCCTCAAACGCCTTTCTGGAGAGAAAGAATGGGTGACGTTTCGATCGTGACCCTTCTTCAGACTTAGTCAGAGGAGAGGGCGATCTGGAAGGGTAAGGTGCGAAAACGAGAGATCAAAGGGGACAAAGATGAAGGAAAATGTAGAGTAGATCATTGTTAGCTAGGGGAAGGTGACAACAAGCATACAAAGATAAAATGTAATCAGGAGGACAGTTAAACTGGCCGGAGAGCTGGGATGGTGGAGGGATGGAGAGAGAGGGAAAACAAGGGTTACTTTAATTTAGAGAGGTCAACGTCATATCGTTGGGTTGTAAGGTGTCCAAGCGAAATATGAGGTGCTGTAATATTTTCCTGTGATGACTTGCCTCGGTAACCTGTATCTCGCATCCAGCAGCCTCAGGGCCGTCCAGCTTTGTGGACAGCTACGAAGAGAAATTAAACAGAGCATACGGCAGGATGGGGATACTGACAGCGCCTTCCACTTCTTCCAACATCTACTTGTCATCCACATCTGGCTACTCCTCCCAGGATGAGCTGCACGGTAAGTGGAATGTTCATCATCTCACCCCCCACGTCCCTCATCCTGAATAGCTAACGGGCGGCACGTTGCACTATCGGCAGAGAGGACACACTGGCTGGGGCTGGAACAGAGGCTTTAGGGATTTCATATTGAAGTTGGGCAGTGGGGCGGCTGAGCGGGCACTTGATGAGTGGGTGAGAGGTGTTACTAGGGTGGGGACAGGGTGGGTGGGAGATGTTACTAGGGTGGGGACAGGGTGGGTGAGAGGTGTTACTAGGGTGGGGACAGGGTGGGTGGGAGATGTTACTAGGGTGGGGACAGGGTGGGTGGGAGATGTTACTAGGGTGGGGACAGGGTGGGTGGGAGATGTTACTAGGGTGGAGCAGATAGATGGGGGCAGGTACTAGGGCATGGACAAGGTGGGTTGGTGAGTGGAGGATGTAACCAGGGTGGGGACAAGGTGGGTGTGTGGTAGATGTTAGGCGTGGGCACTGGGTGAATTGGGGATGTTGCTAAGGTGTGGACGGGGGGGTGAGTGGAGGATGTGGGGGGTGAGTGGAGGATGTGGGGGGTGAGTGGAGGATGTGGGGGGGTGAGTGGAGGATGTGGGAGGGCGGTGAGTGGAGGATGTTGGGTGCGTGGGGGGGGTGAGTGGAGGATGTTGGAGGGTGGGGGTGAGTGGAGGATGTTGGGGGTGGGGGTGAACACCCCGTAGCTGGAGCAGGGTGAGGTTGAGTGGGCTATTACAAGGCGCGGGTGTCGGGACATGGGGTGGGTACATGTGCTGTTACTGGGAAGGGGGTGAGGGACATGTAAGTGGGCTGACGGTGGGGAGGGTAAATGGAGCGGGTGGGGTGTGAGGGTCCGTTACTGGGGCAGGTGAGGGGCTGTTAGTGAGGTGGGTTGTGGGTGGGTGAGTGGGCCGTGGACTGACACTGGGCAGGAGCTGAACGTGTTGTACAGGATTGTAGATTTCCCAGATGCTGGGTTACATCAGGGGGACTGAGCTGTTATTTGGGTCAGCTAATCACCATTCATTCACACCCACATGAACACACAAAAAAACAAACACAAAAAATAGGCTGCTGCCATTTGACGCCACACACTCCCCCTGCATAGCGCCTGTTCACCAAGGTGTGGAAAGTGATGCAGCTTCTGCTAAAGAGCATCGTTCCATTGTAATTTTCAGGTTGTATCAGCAGCAACACCCTGTGAATCCATCCACTTAAAATCATTAATGAATCCACTTCCTGCAGCGTTTTGGAGAGAATATTCTGGATCCTGTCAGTATTGAATCTGTGACCTCTGTTTATTGATCCCTCAATAGCAAAACCTTTCTCGTGTAAAACCCTGCGACAAACTTCAACGTTTGATAGGTCATCTCTTTTACCTTCTCTGTTCCGAGAGGACTCCTAACTTTTCCAAATTACTCTTTACTGTAATTCTAGACACTGTCTAAATCAATTCTTAGGCTTGAAGTCTGAAGAAGGGTCCCGACCCAAAGCGTCACCCATCCTTTTTCAGACAGAGATTGCTGCCTGACCCGCTGAGTTACTCCAGAACTTTGTGTCTATCTTAGGCTTTTGACATCCTTCCTTTAGTATAGTTTAGAGATACAGCATGGAAACAGGCCCTTTGGCCCACCAAGTCGGCACCGATCAGCGATCCCTGCACACTAACAGTTGAGCCGTGGGCGGATCAGTTGCATGGTGCTTTTGTGAACAGCAGCACAAACATTGGGCCACGAGGCCCTTTGAACATTGTAAACCTTGAGAGAGAAGTTTGCGTTGTTGACAACTTGCTCTTCTTTCCCACCCTCCAGGTTTGGCGTACTCTGAATCAGTCTCTCCCCTTGCTGGAGCTGGATCTCGCTGCTGTCTCCAGGTACCTGCATTACTAATCTTCCCTCTTCTGTGGTCCATGGCCCCAAAACTCTGATCCAGTCAAACAGTGCCCTGCTGATACTGGACCCAGTGGTGAGGTATAGCCCGCTGCTCCCTCCTTAAACTCCCAGGGATTGCACAAGGCCTGGTCCCCAGTGCTCTGTTGTTCGTGCAGCCTAGGCCCACAGTCAGTGCGGGAGGAAGCCGCCTTCCAGCTTGGTACTCCAGTGTGTTCCCTGAGCCTGACTGGGTCACTCACTGAGATGAGTGGTGAGTCCCCCAGAGGACCATAGAGTCAAGAGACGACTGACTGTCAATGCTCGGTTACTCGATCCCGACTGAAGTCATGTTGTAACACCTAAGGGAGGCCTGGTTTGTGTTCCAGGGTCACTGGGGTGATGAAAGAATAGGATCTCCTTTAGATTTCCCCAGCTGTGTGGCACCGAGGACACTTTTGAAATGTAGTGGAAGGTGGTAGACCGTGGCCAAGCTCGCACACAGCATTGTGGTGATCAGCAGACGTGCCCACGTTCAATAAATCTAGATTTCTCTAACTTCAAGTAACCCTCTCTCTCTGTCCCTCCCCCTCCTTAGTCGTTGTACTAGTTTCACTGTCGTCCTGGTGAGTTTCATTGTCTGTATCATTCGTTAACACCGAGCCCACAGCCAACCAACAATGGACCCTTTCCTTCATCATCGTTACTTTTTTGCATATCGTTCATTCATTTGTTCCATATCTTTCTACATCACCGTCTATATAGCTTGTTTCCCTTTCCCCTGACTCTCAGTCTGAAGAAGGGTCTCGACCTGAAACGTCACCTATTCCTTTTCTCCAGAGATGCTGCCTGACCCGCTGAGTTACTCCAGCTTTTTGTGTCTATCTTTGCCCATGTTGGTTGTGGGATAAGATTGACTGGGACAGAGGGGGCTGCTATCCATCCACAACCAGGCAATCTGTCTGTGTTGAAAGGTGATACTCCCTGCTCGGTGGAAGTGTCATTGACAATCTCCCGTTTATTTAGTCTGGATACAAAAGGAGGCCATTCGGCCCGTCGTGGCCTCTGCAGTACTGCCATCAGTGCTGTTGTCCCGTTGATATCCCTGCGACCTATTTTTTCTCGGGTTCCATACAGCTCCCCTGGGTTCTCCTGCCACCACCTTGCGGTGGACTTTCTGTGGTGGTCTCTGCAGGGGAGAAGGTCTCTCAGCCTGACGTGGTTCCACAGTATCAGTGGGTTCCGTGTTGGAGAGTCTGAGCTCTCTCCGCTGATGGGAAGCATCGGGCCCAACGTTGTCTAATGTTGTGTTGCTGTCTCTTTCACAAAAAGCTCTGCCCCTGGTGTACTGGTGGTTGGGCACAGCCTGGTACCAGTTAACAACGGCCATCTCCTTGATCGATGTCTTAACTCTGTCCAGGTACGTGCTCTGGGGATCCACAGACTCCCTTCCTCCACCTGGTCAACTGAAGCAAAGTCACCCATCCCCTCTGCCTCCTCCATCTCCTCCCCACCTCTGTACTGAACACACCCTCCCACTGGACACCCAGTCACACTGAACCCCCAACAATAGACAATAGGTGCAGGAGTAGGTCATTCGGCCCTTCCTTCCATTCAATGTGATCATGGCTGATCATCACCAATCAGTACCCCGTTCCTGCCTTCTCCCCATATCCCCTGACTCCGCTATCTTTAAGAGCCCTATCTTGCTCTCTCTTGAAAGTATCCAGAGAACCTGCCTCCACCGCCCTCTGAGGCAGAGAATTCCACAGACTCACCACTCTCTATGAGAAAAGGTGTTTCCTCTTCTTCGTTCTAAATGGCTTACCCCTTATTCTTAAACTGTGGCCCCTGGTTCTGGACTCCGCCAACATCGGGAACATGTTTCCTGCCTCTAGCGAGTCCAAACCCTTAACAATCTTATATGTTTCAATAAGATCCCCTCTCATCCTAATCTCCAGAGTGTACAAGCCCAGCTGCTCCATTCTCTCAGCATCCAACAGTCCCGCCATCCCGGGAATTTACCTGGTGAACCTACATTGCACTCCCTCAATAGCAAGAATGTCCTTCCTCAAATTAGGGGACCAAAACTGCACACAATACTCCAGGTGTGGTCTCACGAGGGCTCTGTACAACTGCAGAATGACCTCTTTGCTGCTATATTCGATTCCTTTTGTTATAAAGGCCAACATGCCATTCGCTCTATTCACTGCTTGCTGTACCTGCATGCTTACTTTCATTGACCGATGAACAAGGACCCCCAGATCCCGTTGTACTTCCCCTTTTCCCAACTTGACGCCATTTAGATAGTAACATGCCTTCCTGTTTTTGCTACCAAAGCGGATAACCTCACATTTATCCACATTAAACTTCATCTGCCATGCATCTGCCCACTCCCCCAACCTGTTACCCTGCATTCTCATAGCATCCTTCTTACAGTTCACACTGCCACCCAGCTTTGTGTCATCTGCAAATTTGCTAATGTTACTTTTAATCCCTGCATCCAAATCATTGATGTATATTGTAAATAGCTGCGTTCCCTGCACCGAGCCTTGCGGTACCCCACTACTCACTGCCTGTCATTCTGAAAGGGACCCGTTAATCCCTACTCTTTGTTTCCTGTCTGCCAACCAATTTTCTATCCATGTCAGCACTCTACCCCCAATACTATGTGCCATACTTTTGCCCACCATTCTCCTATGTGGGACCTTATCAAATGCTTTCTGAAAGTCTAGGTACACTACATAAACCCAACATGGAACAGCCCACACTCACTGTACCCGACAATTCCTTACAACGCTTACAGCGGCAGAGACCCAGATTCCATCCTGACTACGGGTGCTGTCTGTTCACAGTTTGTGCGTTCTCCCCATGACCTGGGTGGGTTTTTCCCGGTACCTCCGGTTTCCTCCCACACTCCAAAGACGTACAGGTTTGTAGGTTGATTGGCTTAGTTTAATTGTAAATTGTCCCTAGATGTGGGGGGGGGGGGGGAATCTTGTACAGGACAGAGACACGTGAGAGGCTAGAAGTTGGTATGGAGTGTGGTGTGTGGAAGGTTAGTGGACAGAATAGGCAGGTGAAAGGCAGAGAACGAGGAGTTGGTTTAAACTGCACGTAAAGGGGCCTGACGGGTAAGGCAGATGAGCTTAGGGCATGGATAGGTACGAGCGACTGGGACCTTGTAGCCATGACTGAAACCTGGTAAAAGGAGGGGCAGGACTGGCAGCTCAATGTTCTGGGGTACAGGAGCTTCAGGGCAGACATGGGTGAGGGAAAAAGAGGAGGAGACATTACGGACGGTTCGTCTAGTGAGGCTATATGGGTGGAGCTGAGGAACAAGGAAGGGATGGTTGCCTTGTTGGGGGTGTACTACAGACGCCCGAATAGTCAACGGGAATTAGAAGAACAAATGTGCCAGGAGATTCCAGACAGCTGGAGGTCAAATAAGGTTGTTGTAGTAGGGGATTTTAACTTTCCCAATATAGACTGGGAAAATCATAGCGTGAAGGATTTAAATGGGGTGCAATTCTTCAAAAGTGTTCAGGAGAGTTTTCTTAAACAGTATGTAGACGCCCCCACACGTGAGAGGGCAAAACTGGATCTAGTATTTGGAAATTGGGAAGGCAGGTTAATGAAGTGTGTGTGGAGGATCCTTTTGGGTCCACTGACCACAGTTGGATTAGGTTTAAGATAGTTATGGATAAGGATGGAGAGGGTCCACGTGTTCAAATGCACAACTGTGGTAAGGCCAACTTTGAGGGTATGAGAGAAGGTCTCACTCAAGTTGACTGGAGCAGGTTATTAGAGGGGAAAGAAACATGGGCCAAGTGGGATGTTTTTAAGTGTGCTGACGAAAGCTCAGGATATGTACGTCCCCGTTAGAGTGAAGGCCAAAGCAAGCAAACGTAAGGAAGCTTGGCTGACGAGGGAAATTGAGACGTTGGTCAAAAACAAGAAGGATGCATGGGACGGGTATAGGCAGCTGGGATCAAGTGCATCCCTGGAGGAGTTTCGGGAACTAAGGAGTAAACTGAAAAAGGTGATCAGATGGGCAACAAGGGGCCAGGAGATAGCTCTGGTGGGTAGCAACAATCCCAAAAGATTTTATAAATACATAAGGGGGAAAAGGGTAACCAGAGAGAGAGTGGGACCTCTCAGGAATCAAAGCAGTCACATCTGTGTGAAGCTACAGGAAATGGGCAAGGTCCTCAATGAATATTTCTCCTCTGTATTTACCGAGGAGAAAGACAGTAGGACGGAAGGTGGACAAAAATGCTGGTGAAACTCAGCGGGTGAGGCAGCATCTATGGAGCGAAGGAATAGGTGACGTTTCTGGTCGAGACCCTTCTTCAGACTGATGTGGAGGTGGGTGGTTGGGAAGAAGAAAGGAAGAGGCGGAGACAGTAGGCTGTGGGAGAGCTGGGAAGGGGAGGGGAAGGAGGGAGAAAGGAAGGACTACCTGAAATTGGAGAAGTCAATGTTCATACCGCTGGAGTGTAAACTACCCGTGAAATATGAGGTGCTGCTCCAATTTGCGGTGGGACTCCTCTGGCCATGGAGGAGGCCCAGGACAGAAAGGTCGGATTCGGAATGGGATGGGGAGTTGAAGTGCTGAGCCACCGGGAGATCAGGTTGGTTAATGATGCGGAGGTGTTGGGTGAAGCGATCGCCAAGTCTATGCTTGATCTCATCGATGTAGAGCAGCGGATGCAATAGATGAGGTTGGAGGAGGTGCAGGTGAACCTCTGCCTCATCTGGAAAGACTGCTTAGGTCCTTGGATGGAGTCAAGGGGGGAGGTAAAGCGACAAGTGTGGCATTTTCTGCGGTTGCAAGGGAAAGTACCAGGGAAGGGGGTGGTTTGGGTGGGAAGGGACGAATTGACCAGGGAGTTATGGAGGGAGCGGTCTCTGCGGAAAGCTGAAAGGGGAGGAGATGGGAAGATGTGGCCAGTGGTGGGATCCCGTTGGAGGTGGCGAAAATGTCGGAGGATTATCTGTTATATTTGACAGCTGGGGGGTAGGTGTGGACAATGGGGACTCTACCCTTGTTACAAGTAGGGGGGTGGGGAGTGAGAGCAGAGCTACGGGAAAAAGAAGAGACCCTGGTGAGAGCCTCATCTGTAGACAAAGAGGGGAACTCCCTGTTCCCTAAAGAATGAGGACATCTCCGATGCCCTGGTTTGGAACACCTCATCCTGGGTGCAGATGCAGTCGTCGATGTAGCGGAGGTAGAGGTCGGGGATAGGGCCACGGTTCGACGTACCCTACAAAGAGGCAGGCATAGCTGGGGCCCATGCACGTGCTCATATCTACGCCTTGGATTTGGAGGAAATGGGAGGAGTCAAAGGAAAATTTGGAGGAAATGGGAGGAGTCAAAGGAAAAGTTATTGAGGGTAAGGACCAGCTCCGCTAGGACAGTAGGACGGAGGAACTTGGAGCAGTCAATGGAAGTGTCTTAAGAGCAGTCAGTGTTACCGTCGAGGAAGTATTGAAGGTACTGTTGAGATTGAAAGTAGACAAATCTCCGGGACCTGATCAGATATATCCGAGGACATTGTGGGAAACTAGAGGGGAAATTTACGAGTCGTTCTTAAATACAAGAGAGGTGCTGGAAGACTGGAGGGTGGCAAATGTTGTGCCTCTTTTCAAGAAAGGCTGCAGGGAAAATGCTGGGAACTATAGGCCGGTGAGCTTAACATCTGCAGCTGGAAAGTTACTAGAGAGTATTCTGAGGGATAGGTTATACAGGCATTTGGTATGGGCAAGGGCTGATTGGGGATAGTCAGCATGGTTTTATACGTGGGAGGTCGTGTCTCACAGATCTGATTGATTTATTTTGAAGATGGACCAGAAAGGTCGATGAGGGCAGAGCTGTAGATGTTATGTACATGGATTTCAATACGACATTCTACAAGGTTCTGCATGGTAGGCTGCTCTGGATGGTTAGATCCCATGGGATCCAAGGAAAGATAGCTGAATGGATAGCAAATTGGCTCCATGGAAGGAAGCAGAGTGTGATGGTGGAAGGTTGCTTCTCGGACTGGAGGTCTGTGACTAGTGGTGTGACTCAGGGTTGGGTGCTGGGCCCGTTACTGTTTGTCATCTACATCAATGATTTGGATCAGAACATACAGGGCAAGATTAGCAAGTTTGCTGATGATACAAAAGTGAGTGGTTTTGCAGATAGTGAAGATGGTTGTGAAAGATTGCAGCAAGATCTGGATCGATTGGCCAGGTAGGCTGAGGAATGATTGATGGAATTTAATACAGAGATGTGTGAGATGTTGCATTTTGGGACACTGAACAAGGGCAGGACCTACACAGTAAATGGTAGGCCTCTGGGTAGTGTTGTAGAGCAGAGGGATCTAGGAGTGCAGGTGCATGGTTCCTTGAAGGTCGAGTCGCAGGTAGATAAGGTGGTCAAAAAGGATTTGGCACATTGGCCTTCATCAGTCAGAGTTTTGATTGTGGAAACTGGGAGGTCATGTTGCAATTGTATAAGACGTTGGTGAGACCGCATTTAGAATATTGTGTTCAGTTCGGGGCACCGTGTTATAGGAAAAATATTGTCAAGCTTGAAAGGATTCAGAGAAGATTTACGAGGATGTTGCCAGGACTAGAGGGTGTGAGCTATGGGGAGAGGTTGAATAGGCTGGGTCTCTATTCCATGGAGCTCAGCAGGATACATAGAAAATAGGTGCAGGAGTAGGCCATTCGGCCCTTCGAGCCTGCACCGCCATTCAATATGATCATGGCTGATCATCCAACTCAGTATCCCGTACCTGCCTTCTCTCCATACCCCCTGATCCCTTTAGCCACAAGGGCCACATCTAACTCCCTCTTAAATATAGCCAATGAACTGGCCTCAACTACCCTCTGTGGCAGAGAGTTCCAGAGATTCACCACTCTCTGTTTGAAAAAGCTTTTCCTCATCTCGGTCTTAAAGGATTTCCCCCTTATCCTTAAGCTGTGACCCCTTGTCCTGGACTTCCCCAACATCGGGAACAATCTTCCTGCATCTAGCCTGTCCAACTCCATAAGAATTTTGTACGTTTCTATAAGATCCCCTCTCAATCTCCTAAATTCTAGCGAGTATAAGCCAAGTCTATCCAGTCTTTCTTCATATGAAAGTCCTGACATCCCAGGAATCAGTCTGGTGAACCTTCTCTGCACTCCCTCTATGGCTATAATGTCCTTCCTCAGATTTGGAGACCAAAACTGTACGCAATACTCCAGGTGTGGTCTCACCAAGACCCTGTACAACTGCAGTAGAACCTCCCTGCTCCTATACTCAAATCCTCTTGCTATGAAAGCCAACATACCATTCGCTTTCTTCACTGCCTGCTGCACCTGCATGCCTACTTTCAATGACTGGTGTACCATGACACCCAGGTCTCGCTGCATCTCCCCATTTCCTAATCGGCCACCATTTAGATAATAGTCTGCCTTCCCGTTTTTGCCACCAAAGTGGATAACCTCACATTTATCCACATTATACTGCATCTGCCAAACATTTGCCCACTCACCCAGCCTATCCAAGTCACCTTGCAGTCTCCTAGCATCCTCCTCACAGCTAACACTGCCCCCCAGCTTAGTGTCATCCGCAAACTTGGAGATGTTGCTTTCAATTCCCTCATCCAGCTCATTAATATAAATTGTAAATAGCTGGGGTCCCAGCACTGAGCCTTGCGGTACCCCACTAGTCACTGCCTGCCATTGTGAAAAGGACCCGTTTACTCCTACTCTTTGCTTCCTGTTTGCCAGCCAGTTCTCTATCCACATCAATACTGAACCCCCAATACCGTGTGATTTAAGTTTGTATCCTAATCTCTTATGTGGTACCTTGTCGAAAGCCTTCTGAAAGTCCAGATACAACACATCCACTGGTTCTCCCCTATCCACTCTACTAGTTACATCCTCGAAAAATTCTATAAGATTCGTCAGACACGATTTACCTTTCATAAATCCATGCTGACTTTGTCCAATGATTTCACCACTTTCCAAATGTGCTGCTATCCCATCTTTAATAACTGACTCTAGCAGTTTCCCCATTAACGATGTTAGACTAACTGGTCTGTAATTCCCCGTTTTCTCTCTCCCTCCCTTCTTAAAAAGTGGGGTTACGTTTGCTACCCTCCAATCCTCAGGAACTACTCCAGAATCTAAAGAGTTTTGAAAAATTATCACTGATGCATCCACTATTTCTGGAGCTACTTCCTAAGTACTCTGGGATGCAGCCTATCTGGCCCTGGTGATTTATCGGCCTTTAATCCATTCAATTTACCCAACACCACTTCCCGACTAACCTGGATTTCACTCAGTTCCTCCATCTCCTTTGACCCGCGGCCCCCTGCTATTTCCGGCAGATTATTTATGTCTTCCTCAGTGAAGACGGAACCAAAGTAGTTATTCAATTGGTCCGCCATATCCTTGTTCCCCATGATCAATTCACCTCTTTCTGACTGCAAGGGACCTACATTTGTTTTAACTAATCTCTTTCTCTTCACATACCTATAAAAACTTTTGCAGATAGTTTTTATGTTCCCTGCCAGTTTTCTTTCATAATCTTTTTTCCCTTTCCTAATTAAGCCCTTTGTCCTCCTCTGCTGGTCTCTGAATTTCTCCCAGTCCTCTGGTATGCTGCTTTTTCTGGCTTATTTGTACGCATCATCTTTTGCTTTGATACTATCCCTGATTTCCCTTGTTATCCACGGATGCACTACCTTCCCTGATTTCTTCTTTTGCCAAACTGGGATGAACAATTTTTGTAGTTCATCCATGCAGTCTTTAAATGCCTTCCATTGCATATCCACCGTCAACCCTTTTAGAACTAATTGCCAGTCAATCTTGGCCAATTCACGTCTCATACCCTCAAAGTTACCTTTCTTTAAGTTCAGAACCGTTGTTTCTGAATTAACAATGTCACTCTCCATCCTAATGAAGAACTCAACCATATTATGGTCACTCTTGCCCAAGGGGGCACGCACAACAAGACTGCTAACTAACCCTCATTAATCAATACCCAGTCTAGAATAGCCTGCTCTCTCGTTGGTTCCTTTACATGTTGGTTTAGATAACTATCCCGCATACATTCCAAGAAATCCTCTTCCTCAGCACCCCTGCCAATTTGATTGGATGAGGGGAGATCTTATAGAGGCATACAAAATCATGAGAGGAATAGATCGGGTAGATGCACAGTTTCTTGCCCAGAGTAGGGGAATCGAGGACCAGAGGACATATGTTCAAGGTGAAGGGGAAAAGATTTAATAAGAATCCGAAGGGTAACGTTTTCACACAAAAGGTGGTGGGTGTATGGAACAAGTTGCCAGAGGAGATAGCTGAGGCTGAGACTATCCAATCGTTTAAAAAAACAGTTAGATAGGTACATGGATAGGACAGGTTTGGAGGAATATGGACTAAGCACAGGCAAGTGGGACTAGTGTAGCTGGGACATTGTTGGTCGGTGTGGGCAAGTTGGGCCGAAGGGCCTGTTTCCAAACTGTGTCACTTTATGACTCTAGTCTGTAGGGTAGTGTTAGTGGGCAGGAATCGTTGGTCGGTATGGACTCGGTGGGCCGAAGGGCCTGTTTCTATGCTGTGTCTTTAAACTAAACTTAAAAATGAGAACCCATTTATTGTACCCCAGATAAACCCACCACAGGCCAACCCACTTGTACTACCCCAGATAAACCCACTAGAAACATACGAAAAACATAGAAAAATAGGTGCAGAAGTAGGCCATTCGGCCCTTCGAGCCACGGACTACAAGATAGCCTGCCCACACTCTACCCCAGATACATCCATAGAACAGCCCTGTGATACTGCACCCTAGGTTGACTAATCTTTGCACCAGTGTCACCGTGGCTCTGAGCTTTGGGTGTGTGGACTGACGGTCTGTCAGCAGCGTGGGTCCATGGCGTCTCTGGAGAGAAGGAATGGGTGACATTTCAGGACAACGCCCTTCTTCAGACTCCAGAGATGCTGCCCGACCCACTGAGTTACGACAGCTTTTTGTATCCATCTCGCTTGAGACGGGGTTGGGTTCAATAGCCGGCTGACTTGTGTGTGTTTCCCCTCCAGGTGTGTCCCTCACGTGAAGAAGTGGGTGCTGCTGGCATTACTGGGTAAGGACCTGCTCCATTTCACATCTCACTTCATCGATCATTGATGTCTGCAGGACAATATGAAGAGAAAATCTTCACTGAGGGTTGGAGCACTTGAGGCAAAGCATGAGGAGAAACAGTCATGTTGAGAGTAAAGGATTAAAGGTGGAGGGAAGGATTGGGGTGGGCCCAGGGCTGTATTTAGCAGTCTGTTTGACAGAACAACACTGGTGAATTTATAGTGTCAACTGAGTATCCCGAGCCCAAGGTTCTTATTGGAATTAGAGTGAGGTCCAAGGAGCTGAATTGAGGTTGTGTTATATTGTTCATAAATTATAGGAGCAGAATTAGGCCATTTGGCCCATCAAGCGTACTCCACTATTCAATCATGGCTGATCTATCCCTCTCAACCCCATTCTCCTGCCTGTTCCCCATAACCTCCGACATCCGTACTAATCAAGAATCTTATCAATCCCCACCTTAAACATACCCATTGTCTTGGCCTCCTCGGCCGTCTGTGGCAATGAATTTCACAGATTCATCACTCCCTAACTAAAGAAATTCCACCTTGTCTCCTTTCTAAAGGTGCGTGGTTTTGTTCTATGGCTATGGCCTCTGGTCCTAAACTCTCCCACTAGTGGAAACATCCTCTCCACATCCACTCTATCCAGGCCTTTCATTATTCGGCAAGTTTCAATGAAGTCCCTTCTCATCCTACAGCGAGTACAGGTCCAATGAGTACAGGCCCAGTGTCTACAAATGCTCATCACACGTCAACCCACTCATTCCTGGGATCATTCTCGTAAACCTCCTCTGGACCCTCTCTAATGCCAACATTTCCTTCTTCAGATGTGGAGCCCAAAACCGCTCACAATGCTCCAAATGTGGTCTGGCCAGTGCCTTATAAAGCCTCAGCGTTACATCCCTGCCTTTATATTCTATTATCAGGGTGCTTGTATTTGATAAACTCGCTGTTCTAACGCGTGCAAAGGTGCTAATCTCCAGATTGTTCCCAGTAGCTGGTACAGTGAGTGTGGGTGTGGGTGATAAGTAGGGGAGTGATGATGCAGGAGGGAGGGCTGTATATTCCTCGGGCACTGGCACTGGTTCTGAAGGCAGGTGGCACCTCGAGGCTGGGACCAATCTCCTCGATGGGTTTGCTAACGCCGTTTGGATGGGTTGATATGGTTTGGATAAGTTCGAGGAAATGGGAGGAGTCAAAGGAAAAGTTATTGAGGGTAAGGACCAGCTCCGCTAGGACAGTAGGACGGAGGAACTTGGAGCAGTCAATGGAAGTGTCTTAAGAGCAGTCAGTGTTACCGTCGAGGAAGTAATGAAGGTACTGTCGAGTTTGAAGGTAGACAAATCTCCGGGACCAGATATATCCGAGGACATTGCGGGAAACTAGAGGGGAAATTTATGAGTCGTTCTTAAATACAAGAGAGGTGCTGGAAGACTGGAGGGTGGCAAATGTTGTGCCTCTTTTCAAGAAAGGCTGCAGGGAAAATGCTGGGAACTATAGGCCGGTGAGCTTAACATCTGCAGCTGGAAAGTTACTAGAGAGTATTCTGAGGGATAGGTTATACAGGCATTTGGATGGGCAAGGGCTGATTGGGGATAGTCAGCATGGTTTTATACGTGGGAGGTCGTGTCTCACAAATCTGATTGATTTTTTTGGAGATGGACCAGAAAGGTCGATGAGGGCAGAGCTGTAGACAAGACAGCGACAAGACACACCCAGGGACCACACACCCTCATCGACCCCCCCCCCCCTCCCCTCCCCTCCTCTACCCTACCTACCTCTCCCTCCCTCTGTTGCTGGTATGACTTGAACTCGAGTTGTCATTGGAGAAATGTTGATCAAAGCTTTCCCATGGCCAGTGGGGGAATGGGTGAGCAGAGATGAGAGGGAGCAGCAGTGGAATAGCCTTTCAGCCCACAATGTCAATGTGGAACATAATGCAAAGATGACTAATCTTGCTTGCCTGCACAGGATCCATATCCCACCATTCCCTGCATCTCCATACGACTATCAAATGACTCTATCGTATCTGCCTCCACCGCCTCTCCTGGCAGAGCGTCTTCCAGGCATCCACCTGGTATAAAAAATCTATCACCTTTTAAACTTTATCCCTCTTATCGTAAAGCTCTTTGACATTTCCACCCTGGGGAGTAAGTAGTTGAGGGGAAAATAGAGGAGAGATGTGAGATAAGTGAAGGAGAAGGGGTGGGCTGCTGGATGGGTTGGGGGCAGAATGAATGGGGTGGAGAGTTGGGGGTTGAGATGGGGTTGCAGGATGGAGAGTTTGGCTGCAGTTGGCCTGCGTTAGGTTGGAGGTGTCCCCCCTCCATGCTGTGGAACCTGGCCTTGACAATAAATGTGCGGTGCATGGTCTCATTGAAGGGCGGCGATGGCTATATTCTGGGTCAGTTTGATATGGACTTTAGTTTAGTGATACAGCGCAGGAACAGGCCTTTTGGCTCACCGGGTCCACACCGACCAGCGATCCCCGCACACTAACACCATCCCACACACGCTAGGGACAATTTTACATTAATACTAAGCCAATTAATCTACAAGCCAGTACATCATTGGAGTGTGGGAGGAAACCAAAGATCTCGGAGAAAGCCCATGCAGTTCACGGGGAGAACGTACAAACTTCATACAGGCAGCATCTGTAGTCAGGATCAAACTCGGGTCTCTGGCGCTGTAAGGCAGCAACTCTACCACTGCATCACCATACTGCCCAAGCTGACTGTCTTGCTCTGTTCCTAGGCTGGCCTGCAGGTGCGAATGCAGAGAATGGAGAAGGAGCTGGAGCTGCTGACCGCTGCCTTCCAGGCTTGGCTAGACTGGGGCGGTGAGCCGTCTGAAACCATACGCCTCCCTCCCCCGCTGATACCAGCCCACGTCATCAAGCTGCTGGGCAAGGTAACCCTTCAGACACTGGAGGAGCTTCGGAACATGCTGCCCTTCGAGTCGCTGGAGAGGGTGCAGGTGAGTGTCAAATGCTGGCAGATTGGTCTCTTCCCCCACCCCTGCCTGGCAGTGATGTGTAGAGTCTGTCCGTAGGGGGGTGAGCAGAGCCGTGATTGACACAGGAGGAAATCCAGCTGTTGCTTAACCTGCCTGGTGGTCATTGAGAGAGATGGCATGAAAACTGGCCCTTTGACCCACTGAGTCCACGCTGACCATTGATCACCCATTTGCACTAATCTAATCCATTTGTTATCTGGCGACTGAATCATTTTACCACAACTAGAGAGCAGTCCTGAACTACGATCTACCTCATTGGTGACCTTGGACTATATTTAATCGGATTTTACTATCTTTATCTTGCACTAAACGTTATTCTCTTATCATGTATCTATACACTGTAAATGCCCCGATTGTAATCATGTAATCTCGGGCAGATGGGGCTCGTCAGCCTGGGAAGGCAGTCCATCTAGGAGAGGGAAAACTCTGATTTAAAACCTCCACTGCCTTGTGGCCATATCCAGTCATGCAAAAGGCTCCTGGAGTAAACCTCAAAAGGCTCCGGAGTTGGAGCCCCGAAGGCAGTTCTTTGTTGTCTACAACCTCGCTATGGCAGCTCCTGCGACGGCGCTGGTGCCAAACTGTAACGGCCCTGCTGTTCCTTTGGATGGATCAGTGACGTGGAGAGGGGGGGACGTGCTGCTTGGGCAACAGCCTGTCCTCCATATGACATCGCCCAGGCTTGCATCCGACCACACATCACCTGCAAACTAGGATGCATCACCCATGGTCAGTCATGGCCGAAGGGGGCCTACTAATCATGGATTGTCTTTCTGCTGACTGGATAGCATGCCACAGAAGCTTTTCACTGTACACGTGACAATAAACTAAACTGAACTGAACTTTATTCTTTCCATATTGTCTTCAATCCGCCCTCCCCCCCAGATTCTCCACTTGCTGACATGGAAGAGGTAATTTACCGCGGCCAATTAACCTACGGATCTGTACACATTTGGTATTCTCTCTCTACAAAGGCTCTGGCTCTGTGTTGGACAGAGGTGGAGGGGTGGGTGGGTGCGTGCCCCTGGTGAGTGTAACGCTGTGTGTGTTTGCTTCCAGGCTGACATCCCCGCCATCCAGCAGATGCATGAGGAGCGGACGGAGCCGGCGTTACGGGAAGTTGGTTGCAAAACCAAGGTGGGTGCGGGGAGAGAGAGCTGCTGCTGGTGTGGGAGAAAGGGTAGAGAGGGCACAGAGAGTCATGGTTCATAAGTGATAGGAGCTGAATGAGGCCATTCGGCTCATCAAGTCTACTGCGCCATTCAATCATGGCTGACCTATCTTACCCTCAACCCCATTCCCCTGCCTTCTCCCCATAACCCCTGACACCCATACTAATCAATAATCTATCTCTTCCTTAAAAAGATGCACAGCCTACTGTGGCAGTTAATTCCACAGATTCACCACCCTCTGATTAAAGAAATTCCTCCTCATCTCCTTCCCAAAGGAACATCCTTTTATTCTGAGGCTAAGGCCTCTGGTCCTAGCATGGCAAGCTTTCCTTCACATTGCCTGAAAAGGCTGCTTTTAGTCTTTTTTTGTTTTGTTTTAGAGATACAGCATGGAAAGTCTGCGCTGACCAGCGATCCACACACACTACCACTATCCTGCACACACTAGGGACAATGTACAATTTTACTAAGCTAATTAGCCTGCAAACCTGTATGTCTTTGGAGTGTGGGTGGAAGCCGGAGCACCTGCAGAAAAGCCACGCAGGTCACGGGGAGAACGTACAAACTCCGTACAGATAGTACCCGTAGTCGGGATCAAACCTGGGCCTCTGGTGCTGTGAGGCAGCAACTCTACCGCTGCACCACCGTGCTGCCCCTCAGCTGCTCTACCTCTCAGTCAGACCATTTATCTCGGCACCATTTTACACCATACTCTCAATTCTGTAATATCAAGGCCAGTCACCTCGCTGTTGAACTGGTCTCAAGGACTGGTCTCTGTAGCCACTTGGGCAGAGAATTCCCTGCATTTCCCATCCTCTGGGTGTTGAGCTGCTACAGTTCAGTGAAGTTTGATTTCAATTGAATGGTGGATTCTGCAGACAATTGATGGGAATTTGTGAGGAACTAGTTTCAAGGACAATTTGTGAAGGACTGGGATTCTCTGAGAGCTGGCATTGATTTGATGGGCTGAAATGGTCTATGTCATAAGGAAATATGAAGTGTGGAAAAGTGACTTTTCTGCATTACATATTTGTAAATTTGATGTGTATGTTGTGAAATAAGTAGCTGCGAGTAGAATTAAAAAGCCTCCAAACTTGAAAATAAACTTTGTTTAAATTTCTATTCCTAGATGTTGTTGCAGAAGGTGAAGGAAATGGAATCTGCTGTGGAAAGGTACAGAGTGTTTCCAGCCCGGAGTGGAGTAGCAGCTGACCCTTGGTGGGGGGGGGGGCTTTGTCAGTTGCTGCGTGAACGTCAACGTCGCTTTTAGGTCAACGTGGCTTTTAGTTTAGATGTACAGCGTGGAAACAGGCCCTTCGGCCCACCGAGTCCGTGCAGACCAACGATCACTCTTACACCGGTAGTCAGGATTAAACCCGGGTCTCTGGCGCTGTAAGGCTGTAGCTCTACTCTGCATCACCGTGCTGCCTCTGCTCCTGCGCCCTGTTGACTTGCTTTGTCCTGTATAGGACAGGTTTTATCTGGGCCACAGCCAGACATAAAAACAGTATTTTTCCACAAGCAGTAGCTCGACTCAACAGCCAAAAGTCTGTAGCCTCTTTTAATCTGGTACTTTATTTCCACATGTTTAAATTATAATGTTTTATTTTTAATTGTCTACTGTATATCATGTTTTTATCCTTGCAAGCAAAGCATCAAGGCAAGTTCTTGTATGTATACATACTTGGCTAATAAAATTATATTGATTATTATTAATATAGGTTGACAGATGAACAGAAGCAGCTACTGACTGCACTGGTGCTGCTGGAGGAGCAGCTCAGCCAGACACGGCTGGAGCTGCAGGCTGTACGTGCAGCACAGAAGGACATGGACTCCAGCATGCAAGCTCTGGAAAACTGAATTAAAATATGACTGGTGTAAGTTTTCCCATACAGTTTTTTATTTAACTGTAAAATGCCAAAACTTAGCAAAACTTGCCTTGGAGATGATCAAAGAGATTGAGGTGAAGAGGAAAGTGTGGAAAGTATCTTGCCCTCTTCCCTCCCCTTCTTTAGCACCCAACTCCCACTCACCCCCTCCCTCTCTACTGCGTTCTTCCCTTTCTCTCACTGTCTCTCCTTTTCCCCCTCTGCTCCTTTCCCTGTGTTTACGACGTGGTGTCCTCAACATTGGAGAAACCAAATTACAATATAATACAATACAATTTTATTTGTCTTTTGGACAAATTTGTCATTTGGACCCCAATAGGCATTGGGTTCAATCCAAGGGGCACTCCTGAGCTTCCTGTTATCTCATTCTGACTCTTGGATGTGGGAGTGACCGCCCAGTCTGTGACTTCCTGCACTGTTGCAATGAGGCTCAAAGCAATCTTGAGGAATGGCATCTCACCTTCCATTTGGGCTCATGGCAGTCCTCTGGGCTTGAACGGAATTTGATAATCTTGGGTAACTTGATTCCTCTGTTAGTATCAGTTGTCCATTTGTGATAATTGGGTTGGCTTGTTTTTTTAAATCTCTATCCAAATGTGGAGGGCATGTCCATGCTGACCTGCCAGACATGTCTTGTCTGAACAGCGTCTCCACCTGAAACGTCACCCATTCCTTCTCTCCAGAGATGCAGCCTGTCCCGTTGTCTATCTTCGGTTTAAACCAGCATCTGCCGTTCCTCCTAGACATGTCTTCTTGCTCTGCATTTTGCAATTGCTACGATCTTTGTCTATTTGTCTTTTCACCTAATCGCTCCTATTCACTCCTTGACCAGATAACTTTGTGTGCAGCTTATCCCCATGGTCACCTGGTTTTACACTATCAGAGTCATCCACCCACCTGTGCAGATTTACAAGTTTCTTTTGTCACCTCCCCAGTTCTGACGAAGGGTCTTTGATTTGAAACATGAATTATGTTTCTCTGGCTACAGATGCAGCCTGACCCGAGTGCTCCCAGCATTTTGTTTTTCAGATTTATTCCATCTGCAGATTTCACGCATTTATTCTAACTTTTTTTCTATATGACTGCCACCTTTCAGTCCATGTTAGCACACTTCCTCCAATATCTTGGGCTCTTCATTTTTTTGCAGCAGCCTCATATGTGGCAAATGCCTTTTGGAGATCTAAATACACATTACATTTACAGGAGATAGACACTAAAAGCTGGAGTAACTCAGCGGGTCAGACAGCATCTCTGGAGAAAACAAATAGAAAAGTCCTTTTCTCCAGAGATGCTATCTGAGCCGCTAAGTTACTCCAGCTTATTGTGTCTATCTTTGGTTTAAACCAGCATTTGCAGTTCCTTCCTCCTACATTTACAGGTTTCCCTTATCAACTCCCTATCACATCCTGTCAAGTTTTGTCACACATGATTTTCATTAATCCATGTCGGCTACATTTCATTAGATGCAGCTTACCAAATAATTAGTTATTTCCTCTTGTGAACTATGAGTGCTGGATGAATTAGAATCATAGAGTGATACAGTGTGGAAACAGACCCTTCGGCCCAACTCGCCCACACCCACCAACATGTCCCAGCTACACTAGTCCCACCTGCCTGCGTTTGGTCCATATCCCTCCAAACCTGTCCTATCCATGTACCTGTCAATTGACCTATAGTTCCCACCTTCTGTTTTACATGCTGGGAGGCCAGGTGAATCTCACTCACAGCCTCTTCTACTGCTGGTCCAGGTGCCCAGTAAATGTGAGTTCTGCTTCCAACAGCCATTCAGCCAGTGAACCCTTGGCCCACTGTACTAATTGCATCAAACCCTTATGCTAATTGAATTACATTTCCAACTTTGTGTAGGAAAGATGGTTACCTTGTTTACTCTGAATGGACCAGTCAGAATATCATCACCTTATGTGTTGGAAGGAACTGCCACAGATTACACCACAGATAGACATCAGCGAGACAGGCAGCATCTCTGGGGGGGGGGGGGGGAGGGGGGAGGAATGGATGACATTCGAGACATTTGAAGAAGGGTCTTAATCCGAAACATGATCCATTCTTTCTCTCCAGAGATGCTGCCTGTCCCGCTGAGTCACTCCGGCATTTTGTCTTGTTTTCTATAATATTATAACCACTCAAACAATCTACCTGCTGCAGTACCTGACGACTCTCTCCTTGCAAACCTTTCTTCTGCAGTCCTGCCACTGTCGTAAACCTTTCTTGTGCCTCTCTAGTGAACTCCCATCAATCCTGTAGGGAGGCAACCAGAATCCACACAATGAAACAGGTACGGCTGAGCTAACAGTTCCAAGATGACTGTCCCACTACCTTCAAAGATCCATCAACAAGCTCTCCAAAGATAGACACAAAATGCTGGAGTAACTCAGCGGGACGGACAGCATCTCTGGAGCATTAGATGCTGCCTGGTCCGCTGAGTAACTCCAGCATTTTGTGTCTATCTTCAGTGTAAACCAGCATCTGCATTTCCTTCCTACACAACAAGCTCTCCAAGATCTTTCTGTTCCCCACCACAGTTCAGTATCCTTTCAGCTATAATGTATTCCCTTGCCTTGTCTCCCTCACCAAAGGATCAACAATTGTCAAATGTATTTTTTACGATGACAAAGATACTGCTTTGCATTGATTTCAATGTCTACAAGGAGGAGCACTGACTATCCAGCTCTTGTGTGTTTAGAAGGAGACAGCGTTGCTCCCACTTGTCCCACGCTGCTCTTCGGTTCATCACAAGACAGCACATGGGGAAACACTGACAGCACAGCTGGTGCATCACAAGGAACTCGAGGCCCTCCTCGCTGGCTTGGAGAAGAAGATCCTCTCAGATGCATCACTTTATCCTCGTCCGGCAATGGAGACACACTCGGCAGCTGTCAGAGCAGGGATTATTAAGGTACAAGCATGCAAGCAGCCAGTGGCTCTAACTCTGGAACAGACTATTGTAGTTCAGAACAGTAATTTATTCATAATATATACAGTTAATGAAATTGGGGCATGTTTTGCTCTATGTTCCATCAATTCAGCACTTTCACTTGCAATGTGTCAATGAACACCACATCCTTAAACAGTGCTCCCATGAAGTGTCTGAGAGTCCCTCAGTGTCTAGTGATGGCCGGACCTTAGACCAAGGCCACTCCCCCACAGCCTCTGCGGTGTCTACACTGAGCTTCAGTGTGTCCCTCACACCACATACTCTCACACCCTGGAATGTGGCAGTCGGCAGCAATTCATTTACCTACATCTTATGCAGGAAGATCAATGTTTGTGCAGACCAAAGTGAGTCTTCCGCTGAGATAATGATCTTCCAGCAGCAGTTGACATTTATCTTGTGCGTCCCTGTGAACAGCTCATAGATCACTGATGCACAACTGCACAGGATGAACCATGACAAGAGCCCTTGCATTCTTCTTCTGACCTTCCTGTCAAACACCCAGTGCATAAGGAGGTGAATGTTGTCCACACCACAACCATCTCAATGGCAGCGTGCAGTGGGGTGCTTTTCTGACAGAGCAGGCAGGGTCTGACTGGGGGGGCTCCTCACACTACTGTTGGCGAGTTCCTCTGTCTGCTTGGGGAGCCATCTGATGGGATCCATCGAGTCCTTCTCCCACAGTGCCTGTAGCTCGTTCTACCTTGATCACGTGGTCACATGTAGTTTTCTTCAGGAACCTTTCTGTGAAGGACAGGTAGTAAGGCAATGTCAAACTGAATGGAACATTGCATCAGTCTACACCGGCCAACATGTCCCAGCTACACTAGTCCCACCTGCCTGCGTTTGCCCCAGATCCCTCCAAACCTGTCCTATCCATGTCAATGTACTGTAATAATTATTGACCTGATCACATAATCCTGCTGCCTTCTATGGAGTAAACTTGGGCTCTCCATCGCTCACTTTTATTACACCTTGCTAATTCCAGATTATGGGAATGGATAAGAGGGATCATTTTGTGGGAACTGTTGAAGGGAGCATTGCCTGTCTGGTTTCTGTATGTGTGTGGGCTCTGCACTCTATTACACTCTACTGCCCCCCTTCTTATCCCACATTATTGTTGTTTTATCCTTTGGTAGGATGTGAAAAGCATTGTGGAGCAAGCCCTGAAACTGTACAGCGCTGACAGGGTTGGATTGGTGGATTATGCACGGGAATCTGCTGGTAAGTATCAGACAAAAGCCCGGGCCAAGTAAAACTCTGAATGTAACAGACTGAAAGGGTGTTGTGTGGGCTGGCACTTTAGTCATGTTTGACTTGCTCCTGTGGAATGGGGTCTCTTTCACACTGGGCAATATGTCCTGAATAGGCAAGTACAAATCTATGTTGACAGTACAGGTTTCCCCAGAGCTGCTGAGGTTCACACTGCTGAATGTTAATTTAACTTGTAACTGCTTGATGTTGCGCCAGCCACAACTCATTTAAAGGCGGAGCCATAGGTGGGATGGCCTTGCCCTGGGGCACCATCGGCCATCTTCATTCTGTCCACTGCTCCACCATCCCTGCAAATACATTGGTTGCTCACTTGTGCACTCTCTCCAAACCTTCATGCCTTTCTGAGGGCAAGGCAGCCAGGACTGGATGCACTACTCCAGCTGTGGCCAAGCCTGTGTTTTACAAAGATCCACATCACTTCTTTGCTCTTGTACCCTGAGTCGTTATTTATAAAGTACAGGCGTTTTTAAACAACATCCTTAACTTCCTTCTTTCAGTAAACTAGGCACATATATCACCCACGTGTGTAAGAAGGATGTGAAGGTCTGATGAAGGGTCTCGACCCGAAACATCACCCATTCCAGAGACACTGTTGTTTCTTCACTCCTTTTAGAATTGTACCCTCTAGTTTACAGTACCTTATTCCTCCTCCCAAAATGAATTATTTCACATTTGAATTACAGCTGTTCAAACCCAATTCTGTATTTGCCTCCAATTCCATTAATATCCCCAGTTCACAGTATCATCTGCAAATCTGGAACTCCAAGTCATTTAATGCGTATGAAGAAAAGCTGGGTCTTATTCTGCCCTCTGGCCAATTTTACAACTTACAATTAACCTACAAACCTGTACATCTTTGGAATGTGGGAGGATACCAGAACACTCGGAGAAAACCCATGCAGTCACAGGGAGAATGTACAAACTCCGTACAGACAGCACCCGTAGTCAGGATCAAACCCAAGTCTCTGGTGCTGTCAGGCATGAGGTCTAACGATCCGTCACTGTGCTGCCCTGATTTAATTGCTCCCATCTTCTGTTGGTTGGCCAGTTTTATTCCTTGAAGCAAAGTTTAAGTTGCAGAGAAAGTGAGAACAAAATAGATAGACTGGAGACCAGGAGATATTTGAGATGAATGTCGATACCAGCTGGATCGGTGGAGATGCAACTAGTGGCAGACGAATGAAATCTTAAACACCTGTAGAAGTGCAAGAAAAGAAGACAAGCTCATGGTTTGAAATGTGGATAGAAGCTTGGTTCTTCTCAAGCTAACATTGGACAATTGGAATTGTGTAGAAAGCTGAAGATCTACTTTAGGTTTCAGCCATCTGCAGAATGACCAGGATGCTGCCTGGATTAGACAGAATGCTAGAATAGAATATTAGCTATAAGGGGAGGTTGGACAAACGGAGCGTCAGAGGCTGAGACGAGACCTGATAGAAGTATATAAAATTATGAGAGATATAAAGATGGAGTAGGCAGTCTTTCCCCAGGGTGGAAATGTCAAAAACACGAGGGCATAGAGTTAAGGTGAGAGGGGGGATGTTTAAAGGAGATGTGTGAGGCAAGTTTTTCTTGCACAACTGCAGGTGTGCTGCCAGGGGAGGTGGTGGAAGCAGATACAATAGTAATCTTTAAAAGGCATTTGGACAGATCCATGTACACACAGGGAGTAGAGGGATGTAGACCATGTCCAGTCAGATGGGATGAGTTAGGCTGACATCATGGTTGATGTAGACACAGTGGGACAAAAGGGCCTGTTCCTGCGATGTAAATATATGTTCTACAATATATGAAAAATATATGTTCTACAATATAAATTGTCCTTCCTGGTTAGTCTCTAAACTAGGTCAGATGTAATGCTAAATGGCTTTGTAGCAGCCTGGATGAGGTCGGGAAAAGGCCAGAGGTCAGGCAGGTTAAACAGTAGTTTTTAATGTCCCAGCGAGAACACACACACCCTGAGAAGGACCTTGGGAAACCCCGTGGCAGACCAACGCTCCTGTCCCTCAATATCCGAGGGGGATGACCCAAGGAGTGGCCTAACCCCCAGGGATCACCACAGCTTTATATAATTGAGAAAAAGAACCTATGCAGACAGCAGTCATTTGTTGCACATGTTCCCAGCTAACTGCCTACGAATAACAATATTTTTATATCTTGGTCAGCGGGTAGAAGTTTTGCTTCCATTTTATGTCACAGAAATCTTTCTCATTGTACTTAATTTTTTGCAAAAATAGTTCCTAGTTTATTATAGTTGTGTTCAATGGAAAAATGATGAGAGCAAGTAAATGGTTGAGATTTGGGAGGGTACTTATCCAACCACTGCCACCTGGTGGCCATTCAGCTGTGCATTTAACGTTTCAGCTGGATTCTGTGCTCCAACCTGTTGGACATTGTATGAAAATTTGCTTTCAAATTTACTTAAACAATTGCGATTGTAACATTAAATTATTGCTGCAGTTGTGCAGGATGTGTTGAGTTCTTGGACAAATTGGAAAGTTCTTCTTAGTGGTCAGCACTCAAGCAAAAACTTTCCAATCCCTCTGCCAGAGTTTTGCAGTTCTCTGCAAACCTGCATATTTCTTGAAAGATTCATGATTAACTTTGTCCATTCAGTGATATGATAATGATTCTGTTTTCTCTTGTTTGGTGGCAGCGTGATCCACACTCGCTGCACAGAGACGTTAGAGACCAAGACTGCTCTTCTTACTCTGTTTGGCTTTCCACTGTGGTACCAATCTCACTCACCTAGAGCTGTCATTCAGGTATATAATCCTTGTACTGCTGCTCCCATCTGTCTTGAAAGCAGTCATCTTCGAATCCTCTCCTAGAGGCAGCAAGGTACAGGGACGCTATAGGTCCACAACTTCAAGATTTGCTGTTGGGGGCACCACAACTAGTGTGTGTCTTCTGCTTTCCCCAGGTTTATGTGAAACATAATCTGTCTGCTTAACAGTTCTTCCCAGTCAGAAGAATGCAAGGTATTGATATATATGTCGAAAAAATCATGCATTGGCCCACCATGCGTGCTTGTTCAGTGCCACAGTTGTGGGATATGGAATAGAAACATGGAAATTATGAACATGAGTAAGCAATATGGCCCTTCAAGCCCACTCAACCCCTCAGTGTGATCATGGCTGATCATCCAAATTGTGTCCCCAGTTGGTGGACTCCCCATACCTTTCTCCCCATACCTCTTGGTCCCTCTAGCTAGAAGAACAATATTTAACTCATGAGTATATTCAACGATATGATTTCAATTGCATTCCATGATTGAGAATTCCTCTGGTTCACCACTCTGGATGAAGAGATTTCTCCCCCTCTGAGTTCTACATGACCTCAACTTATCCTCGCTCTGTCATCCAGTTGTTAAAGATGGGATAGCAGCACATTTGGAAAGTGGTGAAATCATTGGACAAAGTCAGCATGGATTTACGAAAGGTAAATCATGTCTGACGAATCTTATAGAATTTTTCGAGGATGTAACTAGTAGAGTGGATAAGGGAGAACCAGTGGATGTGTTGTATCTGGACTTTCAGAAGGCTTTCGACAAGGTCCCACATAAGAGATTAGTATACAAACTTAAAGCACACGGTATTGGGGGTTCAGTATTGATGTGGATAGAGATCCACATCAATGGCTGGCAAACAGGAAGCAAAGAGTAGTAGTAAACGGGTCCTTTTCACAATGGCAGGCAGTGACTAGTGGGGTACCGCAAGGCTCAGTGCTGGGACCCCAGCTATTTACAATTTATATTAATGAGCTAGATGAGGGAATTGAAGGCAACATCTCCAAGTTTGCAGATGACACTAAGCTGGGGGGAAGTGTTAGTTGTGAGGAGGATCCTAGGAGACTGCAAGGTGACTTGGATAGGCTGGGTGAGTGGGCAAATGTTTGGCAGATGCAGTATAATGTGGATAAATGTGAGGTTATCCACTTTGGTGGCAAAAACAGGAAAGCAGACTATTATCTAGATGGTGGCCGATTAGGAAAAGGGGAGATGCAGCGAGACCTGGGTGTCATGGTACACCAGTCATTGAAAGTAGGCATGCAGGTGCAGCAGGCAGTGAAGAAAGCGAATGGTATGTTAGCTTTCATAGCAAAAGGATTTGAGTATAGGAGCAGGGAGGTTCTACTGCAGTTGTACAGGGTCTTGGTGAGACCACACCTGGAGTATTGCGTACAGTTTTGGTCTCCAAATCTGAGGAAGGACATTATAGCCATAGAGGGAGTGCAGAGAAGGTTCACCAGACTGATTCCTGGGATGTCAGGACTTTCATATGAAGAAAGACTGGATAGACTTGGCTTATACTCGCTAGAATTTAGGAGATTGAGAGGGGATCTTATAGAAACGTACAAAATTCTTATGGGGTTGGACAGGCTAGATGCAGGAAGATTGTTCCCGATGTTGGGGAAGTCCAGGACAAGGGGTCACAGCTTAAGGATAAGGGGGAAATCCTTTAAGACCGAGATGAGAAAAAACGTTTTCACACAGAGAGTGGTGAATCTCTGGAACTCTCTGCCACAGAGGGTAGTTGAGGCCAGTTCATTGGCTATATTTAAGAGGGAGTTAGATGTGGCCCTTGTGGCTAAAGGGATCAGGGGGTATGGAGAGAAGGCAGGTACGGGATACTGAGTTGGATGATCAGCCATGATCATATTGAATGGCGGTGCAGGCTCGAAGGGCCGAATGGCCTACTCCTGCACCTATTTTCTATGTATCTATGTATCCTGGTCCTGAAACTCCCCAGCATCAGGAACATCTTACCTTGAATCTTTCCAGTCCTGTTACAACTTCTACATTTTGTAGGTTTCTATAAAATGATCATTCCTTCCAAACTCCAGTGAATATTGACCAGATTGCTCTTCATACGTCAGCCCTGCCATCCCTACAGTTAATCAGCTGCACTTCTGATGTGTTCCCTCCATAGCAAAAATATCCTTCCTTAAGGAAAAGTGGCTCCTTCCATCTGCTTTAACCAAACTACGACGCTTTCTGCTCCCCATTCCTCTCACCTGGATGTAGATTGCCAGTGTGTTTGTCAAATCTTCAATTGAGTTCAGGTTTTTGAATCCACTTGTGGTGTCATATAGCACAGAAACAGGCCCTTTGTGCCCAACACGTCCACGTCAACCATCAGGTACCCGTACAACTAATCCCATTTGCCAGCATTTGCCTGTAGCTTACAGAGGTGCCTAAGTCCAGAGGGTTGAGGTTTTAAAACAAAGAAAGATTTAGAGGAAATCAGAGGAAGCATATTGTGGGTTGCATTTGATCACACTACCCGAGACAGAGGTCCTGCTGGTTCAGGTACTTGTCCTGATACTTTGTAAATGGTGTGAGAGTGGGGACAGTGTGTTAAAAATGTCTCAGTAACTCCTGTTCTCTGCATTAACTTAATAATTGTCAAACCATGAACCAAAAGCAGCAATAGGCTCTGCTGGAAAATTGTAGCAGTTTTCTCATTGTGCAGGGTTGACGTAAATTGGCAGAAAACATTGAGGGGTCGAGACTGCAGATTCCTGCCATAGCAACCCCCACCCCAACAACCCATCCCTGTTCCCAAAATACCATTGACACCCGTTCTAATCAAGAATTGGTCTATCTCTGCCTTAAAAATATCCACTGACTTGGCCTCCACAGCCCTCTGTGGTAATGAAGTTCCTCCTCACCTCATTTCTAAAGGAGCACCCTTTAATTCTGAGCCTATGGCCTCTGGTCCTAGACTCTCCCACAAGTGGAAACATCTTTTCCACATCCACTCTATGCCTTTCATTAGTCTATAAGTATCCACATATCCTCACGTGGATCGTGTCCAAAAATCCAAATCTTTGCTGTCCCTTTAGGAAGAATCAGTGTTCTGTTGAAAGGAAGGGGGATAATTGTGGGTAGAGAATTGTGGGCAGCACAGTGGTAGAGTTGTTGCCTTACAGCGCTTGCAGCGCCAGAGACCCCGGTTCGATCCCAACTATAGGTGCTGTCTGTATGGAGTTTGTACGTTCTCCCCGTGACCTGCATGGGTTTTCTCCGAGATCTTTGGTTTCCTCCAACTCTCCAAAGACTTACAGGTTTGTAGGTTAATTGTCTTGGTAAATGTAAAACAAAATTGTCCCGAGTGTGGGTAGGATAGTGTTAATATTTCCTGTTTCCGCGCTGTATCTCTAAACTAAACTGAGAATCTTTCCTAATTTTTTTGTTCTTGTTCTCTCTTGCAGCCGGAGGTTCATCCTGGGAACTGTTGGCCATTTAAAGGCTCCCAAGGCTTTGTTGTCATCGAGCTTGCTGTCCGGATCAGGCCAACAGCCTTTACCCAAGAGCACATTCCAAGATCCATTTCTCCGAGTGGATCAATTAGAAGTGCCCCTCAAGACGTCTCTGTTTATGTGAGTGAAACGTATAGAATATGAGTGAATGTTTGGGAACCATGGTGTTTGTGTGGAGCATGCTGCTGAACATGGCAAGGCTTTCTTGGACATTGGATTCCATGTTCAGGGTCCCGAGTGGTCTCACAATCCACGTCAATAACATTAACGTTCTGTTAAAAATGAGCAAATTCCATTTCACAGTCCAGAACAATAATCCATCAAATAGAAGGCCCTCTAATATAATCTTCAATCTTCCATGCTACACAAGTTGCTCATACTGGTGTTTGAACTGTGATTCTGGGTTTTCACTGTCTTCACTGAGTTTTGTCACTTTATTGCACAATCCTCAACACTGCTAACCACAAAAGCTTCATACAGTGATGAAGCAACTTTACAACCAATAGATGAGATTAAAGTTAACACTACACATACTAGGGACAATTTTTATGCCAAGTGCTTTCCTGAGTGGGGGTGAACAATTCTTCACTGGTATTCTCTCAGGATTGAGGATGACTTGCTTCCACTCTAGTTCTGTGGGTATAGAGGTGCCTGATGAGGCCCCTGTGGTGGGACACACTGATTCTACCACAGATGAGAGTTGATGCTACGCATCGTTTCATTCTTTGATTGTGTACAGATTCACTTCATGTGCTAAATGAGGTGATGACATTTTTCCAATTGACTGTTTGAAATGAAATTATGTTATATATTCAACCAATGTCTTGCCTACTATGTCAATGCCTACTATGTTCTGTTGTGCTGAAGCAAAGCAAGAATTTCATTGTCCTATCAGGGACACATGACAATAAACTCTCTTGAATCTTGAATCTTGAATCTTGAAGCTTTCTTCCAGGCAAGGGTGAAAGTCCTGCTTTCACCAGCTGGTATAATTGTTGGGGTGACTGGAGAGTAATTTTCTGTGTGTAAAGCTTGCTAATTTCTACTTGTTCACAGGGCTTGGATGATGAAAATCAAGCCGAAGGGATCCTATTGGGACCATACACGTATAACGAGGAAGGGGATT
>JAXLNO010002098.1:115580-166166 GCA_038087875.1 Malacoraja senta | reverse complement strand
ACCCACATGTACCCACTATCACTGGCCAGGCTTTGTCCCGACCCTCACTACTTTTCTTCCAGCTTTCTGTCCCCTGCAGCCTGAAGAAGGGTCCTGACCTGGGTGATCAGAGCCTCAAACGTGGGGACAAGAGGGAAAGGGGAGGAAAAAATAATATCCTGTTGAGTTTCAACTTGCTACTCTTGTCATTTGAAATACAAACCTTATTGGCCTGAATCAAAATGTTGGTAGATGGTCTGATTTAAGGAGGCTATCTGAGGGTAAACATATTTTTGTGACTCATAGAGACATCCAGCATGGAAGCGGGTCCTTTGATCCACTGAGTCCGTGTCGACCAGCAAACACTCATTAACTTGCAACACAACCCATTTTCCATCTTCCCACATTCCCATCAACTTTCCCTGGATTCTGCCACTTGCCCACATGAGGGGCAATTAGATGCAGAGCTGTCATGGTCCGAAAAGCACAACATTGCAGAATGGTGGAAGCTGATCGAATTAGCAGCTTTCAAAGAGCAATTGGATCAGTACTTAGAACATAGAAATGTCAAACAGTACAGCACAGAGTCTGAAGAAGGGTCTCGACCCGAAACGTCACCTATTCCTTCGCTGCCTCACCTGCTGAGTTTCTCCAGTATTTTTGTCTCCCTTCGATTTTTCCAGCATCTGCAGTTCCTTCGTAAGCACTTGGGCCCACGATGACCATCGTGCCAAGCTAAACTAATCTCAGCTGCCTGTACATGATCCGTGTGGGTTCCATCTGCAAACCCACTAGCCTCTTGAACACCGCTATCACTCAAAGAGGAAACATTTAGAGCTTTGAAAATAGTTGGACAAGTCTTTCAAAGAGCCAAGGTACACAGAAATGCTGGAGAAACTCAGCGGGTGCAGCAGCATCTATGGAGCGAAGGAAATAGGCAACATTTCGGGGCGAAACCCTTCTTCAGATGAGCCAGTGCAGGCCCGATGCCCGAAATAACTAATTTGGGTCAGTTTGTAAACTGTGAAGTCTCTAGCAAGAGAGGTTTGTGCTTTGCCCATTTGCCTTGCTGTCTTTCTGGCCTTCAAAGTGAACGGTGTGGTGGAACTGGTGCCTATGGTTTAGAGCTATGTCATGTAAGCAGTAGGTTTGTTGTGATGATAAGTAATTCAATGATCCCTGCATCACAAAGGGGCCTTTTTGTTGTCTGTGCTCCCACTTTAGTTATTGTCAAGATGCTTAGAATCAAATGGAGACTTGTGAGTTCACACGTACTTGTAAAGGAAGCAGTTGGCCAATAGGTGTGAAGGGGGAAGCTTTAATTTTGGTGCAATAATAATGAACAAAGCAACTAATGGAGACTGTAGGGAGGTGCGGACTGTGAGTGAGTACTAATTAGTGTCATTTGGAGGAACTCAGCGGGTCCGGCAACATCTGGGGAGGGAACGGGCAGGTGACATTTCACATCGGGGGACCCTTCCCTTCCTGTCACCCCACGAGCCTCTGCAATTCTCCAGCACTTTGTGTTACACTCAAGATGTGTTTGTGTTTAAGAAGGAACTGCAGATGCTGAGAAATCGAAGGTAGACAAAAATGCTGGAGTAACTCAGCGGGACAGGCAGCATCTACGGAGCGAAGGAATAGGTGACGTTTCGGGTCGAGACCCTTCTTCAGACTGGTGAAGGTCCTAAACTCCTTCTTCTCCTTCTTGCGTATGGCGTGCACAGCTTAAAGTTGTAGGACAACTTGTTCTATTTGATCTTATTTGATTGTGCACACCAGGTCGATTGCATTCGTCGAAACAGGGCGGACCACGTGAAGGTTGCAATCTTCCACCCCGTCCTAAACTCCTGATGAGGTGTAATCCTGATGAAGATCTTTTGTCAGTGGAGAATGTCAAGTTATTTTCTGATTTTCCTCAGGGGTGGTACTGACATTTTATGTGCAAGACATCTGGCCTGGTCATGCTCTGTCTTGTTTCTTGAATCTGGAGGCATTATCGTGAAATGCATTTGTGTCTGAGAGGGACTGCTTGAGTCATCAATGTGGAAAGGAGCGAAGAAAGGTATCGAGAACAGTGCGGCCTTTTTAAAAAATTTCAAAGAATGAATCCTTCTTTGAAAATCACCTACATTTTGTTATGGATCTTGGGTTTAGGAGGGTTGAGAGTCTGATATTCATATCCAACGTTGCTCCATGCTAGGTACAAAATGCTGGAGTAACTTGGCGGGTGGGGCAGCATCTCTGGAGAGAAGGAATGGGCGACGTTTCATGCCGAGACCCTTGGGATCTCCAGAGATGCTGCCTCACCCGCTGAGTTACTCCAGCATTTTGTGTCTACCTTTGATTTAAACCAGCATCTGCAGTTCTTTCTTCCACATTGCTCCATGCTATTACAACCAAATTAGATAATCTGCGGTGCTCATTGTGGATGGGGTGGGTCAATTTATTATTTTCCTTTGAACTATTGCATTGTTTTATTCATCGCTCTTTTTTCTCAAATAACAGATTCCTTCCTTCATTGCACCAGTGGGTTCTTTTCCGACCTTGCTTGCATCATGGAGACTTGGGTTTGATCACCAGTTAGCATCTAAATTAAGGTTTTAGATAAGAATCATCTTGTGTCTACCAAGAAGAACAGTTCTACCCAGTCTCGGTGCTCTAACATATTTCACCGTGGTCACGGTGTCACAGCGGTAGAGTTGCTGCCTTACAGCGCCAGAGACCCGGGTTCGATCCCGACTACGGGTGCTGTCTGTACGGAGTTTGTACCTTCTCCCCGTGACCTGCGTGGGTTTTCTCCGAGATCTTCGGTTTCCTCCCACACTCCAAAGACGTACAGGTTTGTAGGTTAATTGGCTTGGTTTAAATGCAAAATTGTCCAAGTTGGCGATATGCAGAATACTGCCCTGCCGACTACAACATTCAGAAGGTTCAGACTTTATTTTCTCTTTCAACATCTTTGAAAGTTAAAACAAGTAAATTATGACGTTAAGGATGAGAGGAATTGCCCATTCCTTCAAACCTTCATCCGTGACAATACTGGTTATCCCAACCCCCTCTGTTGACACCCATTAGAAAGCCTATTGTCCCATGTTTCTCGTAAGCTGATGGATGGAGCTGAAGACGTGAATGTTATTTACACTTCCTGATTTGCAGTTACCATGTTAAGAAGGTAATTAATTGCCCATTGAAGAAGGGATTTGAATTCACCAGCGGGGAATCTAATTGCGACACAGGTTTAGTAAATATTGACCGCTCTTGATCTCAGCGAGTGCAGTGATTCACGTTTACCTTTCTGGGACAGTTAATAATTGTCAGGTTTGTAGAAAATCTGGGCCAATTAGTTTGGATAATTATGGGGAAATGGTCTTTAATTTGCTCTAAGCTTTTCCTGAAGATACTCGGAATCTCTTCATTTATTTTGTTACAGGCTTGAAAAGATAGCAAAAGGTGGTAAAGTTCAGCTGCACTGGTTACATTTAGCTTCTTCACACCACGAGACCTTTGGGTGAGACTTCCATGCCGTCACGCTGATTTATATTAATATGCTGGGCCAAAGCTCGCACCACCACCCACCTCATCGTAGTTCACGGGCACTAAGTTAGGATCCCAGTGGTCGCGCAATTGCTTGGATTACAATGACTAAAATAGAAGGACACAAAAACCCAGCGGATTTGGCAGTTTCACTGGAGAAAAGGAATAGGTGACGTTTCAGTGACGCTGAGCCTGGAACTCAGTCTGAAGAAGGGTCTCGAGCCGAAACGTCACCCATTCCTTCTCTCCAGAGATGCTGCCTGTCCCGCTGAGTTACTCCAGCATTTTGTGTCTATCTTCGGTGTAAACCAGCATCTGCAGTTCCTTCCTGCACAACGATTAAACAAGCTCTGAGGGTTTTTTTTAAGCTGGAGACTTACGGTGTTGTGTTTACATTTTCTTGGACAGGTATTTTTTTGGACAGCTGAGCAAACTTCCATGGAATCTGTAGACCAAGGGGAGGTTGGGAAGCAATATTGTGGTGTCAGTCTCGGCTCGGTGTAGGGGGTTGGATGGAGGAGCCCACTTTTATTTGCCTTTCTTTATTTGTGCACAACCTGAGATGTGATATAATTGGGTGTTATTTCTACCCGTGAAGTCTTGAAAGCACAGCGGCGAGTGAAGGGAACCTTATTGAATTGAGCACAGTGTTAGTCTTGTACTGTGAATGACATTTGTTTAATGTGTGCACTTTCCACCATAATTGCCAGCGTGGTGTTGGCTGAATTAGCAGGTTGTGGTGGAGGTGCTGTTACCAGTGATGTTTGTCTGGAAGTAGGTGTTGTCACACTGGGACAGACAAATGGCTGAGCCTTGCCCTGGTGAAGGGATCTGACGTGCTCGGGAAAGAAAAGATTTTTACTTTTGGGCCAAACAAACAAAAAAGGACTTCAAGTTTGAACAGGCCTCAAACATAGTTTTGAGATTTGCACCAATGTCATCTGTCACTCTTATTGAGGTAGCCTCATTCCTGGGATTATTAGCAGAATGTAAAGAGGGGAGCTGACAGTGGAAACAATAGTAATCCAAATAAATGGTAAGCAAAATCTTTCTCCCTGTGTAGAAATGTCAAAGACTAGAGGGCAAAGCTTGAAGTGAGAGGGACAGAATCTAAAGGAAATATGCAGGGCATGTTTTTTTTTTCTGCTTGTAGTGTGATGGGTTCTGGGGCACACTGCCAGGGGTGGTGGTGGAGGCAGATATAATGGTGGCATTTAAGAGCCTTAAGGGGCTGTCCCACTTGGGCGACCTAATTGGCGAGTTTGGAAGAGTTTGAAAAAATGACATGTTGAAGACCTCTTTCGACTATGTAGAAGACCTCCTTCCACTATGTTGAAGACCAGCTTTGACTAGCTCCGACTAACTTCAGGAAAATTGGACACCGAATAGTGGAGAGTGAAGACGACCTCCTTCGACCTCCTTTCGACTATGATGAAGACTATCTACGACTACCTTCGACTACCCTCGATTACCTACGACTAACGTGCCGACCTACTACGACTAAACCTACGAGTAAAAAAAGTATCGATTTTTTCCATGGCGACCTTTTTTTACTCGCGGGCATTTTTGAACATATTGAAAAAAACGTTGCGACCTAGCTGAGGCCTCGAGTACGCGGAGACCACTCTCGAGCGTGAAGGAGAATTACGAAGACCTCCTACGACCTCGTGTCGACCATGCTGCGAGTATGAATCGAGGGCAAACTCGCGGATTAGGTCGCCCAAGTGGGACAGGCCCCTTTATAGACAGGCAGATGAATATGCAGAGAATGGAGATTAGTTAAACTTGGCATCATGTTCGGCACAGGCATTCACAAGTAGAATTAGGCCATTCGGCCCATCGAGTCTTCTCCGCCATTCAATCATGGCTGATCTCTGCCTCCTCATCCCATTTTCCTGCCTTCACCCCATAACCCTTGACACCCGTTCTAATCAAGAACTTGTCCATCTCTGCCTTAAAAATATCCACTGACTTGGCCTCCGCAACCCTCTGTGTCAATGAGTTCCACAGATTTACTGCCCACTGACTGAAGAAGTTCCTCCTCACCTCCTTTCTAAAGGAGGGCCTTAAAACAGCCGACATTGTGGACTGAAGGGCCTGTTCCAGCGCTGTACTATTCTATGCTCTATTGCGATGTACAAAACATGGCAACTAGTTTGCACTTTGCCAGCTCCCACAAACAGCATTGTGACAATATCCAGATTATTTGTTTAAACATGACTGCCCAGACCCTACTCCCCCAACACTGGCTTCATTTAAAAAAAAACATATTACCTCAGAGTTCGCACAATTTTTCGAGAACTTGCATATTTACCCAGTAATTGGTCATCAAAGTTGCCACAGATAGCCAATTGTTCTTGGAGGTGCAAGCCCCATTATATAAAGTGATTATTGTTAAGGGCCTGTCCCACTTGGCGGGTTTTTTCGGCGACTGCCGGCATCATTGACTGACGTATCAGGGTCGCCGAAAGATTTTGAACATTTCAAAATCCAGCGGGGACAAAAAAATGTTGCGACACTTGTGTGAATACGTCGTCACGTTGCGAGTTTGTCGGTGACCTGATACATCAGTCAATGAAAAAATTGCCAAGTGGGACAGGCCCTTTATTAATGACGGCTGTAAACGTCTCTCTATTCAAAATTAGCTATTATAAGCATGGAATCTAATTCCTTCAGTTATTTGAGGGTTTTTTGGTGGGGGGAAGGGGGGAGTTGGAACTTTAAAATAAAATTGCAAAATTGATAATTTTCCTTAAGTTTTTCATTTATCTCTTTTTACAAGGTCATTTTCCAATTGGTACCACTGTGTAGGAAGGAACTGCAGATGCTGTTTTAAACCTCAGAGAGACACAAAAAGCTGTAGCAACTCAGACAGCATCTCTGGAGAAAAGGAATAGGCGACGTTTCGGGTCGAGGCTCTTCTTCAGACCCGAAGTGTCACCCATTCCTTTTCTCCAGCGATGCTGTCTGACCCGCTGAGTTATTCCAGCTTTTTGTGTCTATCTTCGGTACCAATTTGTAATTGAATTCTCCAACTTTAATTCTTCGGCCTGCTCAGTCCCTTTGTGTATTAATTTCCCAACCCTTAAATCTAATTGATTAATTAGTTATAATATTTGTCCTGTGAACGTACTCTATCACCTGCACTGCTATTACCAGCTAAGATTTGCACTCACTATGGAGGCAAAAGTACTTTGAACTGTTAGGGTAAGTCTTCATGATGGATACTGTTAGATGTCTCTACTGGAATAATTTTGGTACACGATATCTGTGCATGCATTGACACATAGTTCTTCCTTTCTTTAGCTTCCTCTTATTTTAGTGTAAGAAAGAACTGCAGATGCTGGTTTAAACCGAAGATAGACACAAAAAGCTGGAGTAACTCAGCGGGACAGGCAGCATCTCTGGAGAGAAGGATTAGGTGATGTTTTGGGTCGAGGCCCTTCTTTAGTTACTGGTGAACTCTCCAAGGATCTCATTGTCTTCTGTCCTGTTGGATATCGTTCTTTAACATACCCGGGATTAATGAGCAGTTGGTCTCAGAACAGAATTATGCTGCTGATCTTGATGTTTTTTTCTGCACCTTTCCAGCAGTTATGCAAGACTCCGTTACTTTCCGTGACTCCTCAGTGTAAGTGCATAAGCCAAGGTATGAGACATTTAGAGAGTGTATCCATCAATTCTGGACAGCGTAATAAAATAAGATTATTTTTAATGGGAATTGGGAGGTCTTGTTAGAGCGCTCTTTGACGTGTACGTGATTTTTCTGTTCCTTCAAGAGTAGAGGAAAAATAAATTTTTAAAAAATGTTGGAAATCTGAAACAAAAAAAGAAATGCTCGTTTTTAGAAAGTTTAGTTTAGAGATACAGCGTGGAAAGAGGCCGCTCGGCCCACCGAGTCCATGCCGACAATCGACCGGGTCTGGTCTTCAGGCCATAAGTGATAGGAGCAGAATTAGGCCTTTTGACCCATCAAGTCTACTCCGCCATTCAATCATGGCTGATCTATCTCTCTCTCCTAATTCCATTCTCCTGCCTTCTCCCCATAACCCCTGACACCCGTACTAATCAAGAATCTATCTGTCTCTGCCTTAAATATATACACTGACTTGGCCTCCACAGCCTTGTGTGGCCTTCTGTAAGTCTGACCTCAGGTGTTGCCTGTGTGGGATTTGCACGTGGTACTTGTGGCCGCATTAGGGTTTTCCCAGGTTGCTGTGGTTTGCACCACGTTCCCAAAGTCCGGAACGTTGACCGTATAATTGGACACTGTAATTTTACCTCTTGTATAGAGGTGAGCGGTGGAATCTGTGGGAAGTTGGTGGGAATACGAGGTGATTAAAATAGGAAGAGCGTAGGATTAGTGTGGATGGGTGTTGCGTGGTTGGCGCAGGTTAGGTGAGCAGAAGGACATTGTTTCGTGCTGTGTGAATCTGTGGAGAGTTCCAAAAGGCATCGCTGCCATGGAAATACATTTAAAATACAGTGACAGTAACATTGCAATCGCTAAAAAGACATTCTCTGTGGCTGATCTTACCTTTGTGATAACTCTAAGTGTAAGGAGCATTGGAACATTAAAAACATTTGAAAAGAGATTACTTTGTATTGCTGCATAAACGGGGTCTTTATAAGATTCTGGCTGATTCTGCACCTCCTCTCTACTCCCATCTGACCCCCCCTTTGCCTGTATTCCTCGCATTTATCAATCTCTTACACACTAGAGCAGAGACCAGGGCACACTAGAAAATGAGAAAATCATTTTTCACATAGAGAGTGGTGAATCTGTGGAATTCTCTGCCACAGAAGGTAGTTGAGGCCAGTTCATTGGCTATATTTAAGAGGGAGTTAGATGTGGCCCTTGTGGCTAAAGGGATCAGGGGGTATGGAGAGAAGGCAGGTACAGGATACTGAGTTGGATGATCAGCCATGATCATATTGAATGGCGGTGCAGGCTCGAAGGGCCGAATGGCCTACTCCTGCACCTATTTTCTATGTTTCTAAGGCAAAAGGCAGGAGATTGGGGTTGAGAGGGAAAAAATAGATCAGCCATGATTGAATGGCGGAGTAGACTTAATGGGCCGAATGGCCTAATTCTGTTCCTATGTTTTATGATCTAATCAAACTATAATTAATTAATACTCCTGTGGAAGCAGATTCCAAAGATTTATTCAAAAGTCTGAAGAAGGGTCTCGACCTGAAACGTCACCTATTCCTTCGCTCCATAGATGCTGCCTCACCCGCTGGGTTTCTCCAGCATTTTTGTCAACCTTCCAAAGATTTATAACCGACTGAGAGCAAGTCTTTCTTTTCATCAGATTCCTAAATACTGGACCCCTTGTTGTCAGACCCTTAATTCGAGAAGTTTATCATAAATAAGAATCACAAAATAGAATCCCGAAGAAGTATATTTTTAAAAAAAAGTCTGTTTAGAGATACAGAATGGAACCAGGCCCTTTGGCCCACTGAATGCATGCTGACCATTGATCACCCGACCACACTAGTTCTACGCTATCCCACACTCCCATCCACGCCCGACAAGCTGGCGGCAATTTACCATTTGTATCGTGAAACAAAACTGAGATCGACAGAGAGTGGTGAGTCTGTGGAATTCTCTGCCTCAGAGGGCGGTGGAGGCCGGTTCTCTGGATGCTTTCAAGAGAGAGCTAGATAGGGCTCTTAAAAATAGCGGAATCAGGGGATATGGGGAGAAGGCAGGAACGGGGGTACTGATTGGGGATGATCAGCCATGATCACATTGAATGGCGGTGCTGGCTCGAAGGGCCGAATGGCCTACTCCTGCACCTATTGTCTATTGTCTAATCTTAATTGAAAAGAATAGAAGCTTTATCGCCCAAGGTCAGTGTGTTTTTGGCATCCACAGATAAATGGATACATTCATAGACTGCGGCCCATAATTAGCAAGAAAGATTCCGAGAATCCATAACTTTAAAAACAAAATTCGGAATTTCTCTGATGCAATCACTGTCAACCACTGGCATGCCACGTTTCCAGCTTCCTGTCTCTGGTTAGAGGATAGCCCTGGAATACCAGGAGATATTCTTGGACGAAAGTTTTTGCTGCGTGTCGGAATCACCAATTGTGTGGAAGAGAACGTTAATGGGCCGTGAAAGTAATAATAATAATCCCAAAGTTACTGAAGGAGAGGAAGCGGAGTTTAGTTTTCATTCTTTTTTAAAAAATATAAAAGGTAGATTATATTTAAACAGAAATAACTGCATCTCACTCCAAATATGAAAGCCTGGACAGATCTTGGGTCACCAAAAAAATGTTTCCTTTAGACAGGGAAACTGTCACAATTTCGCTTGGGGAGTCTGTATCCTGGCGGCATGAGCAATGAATTCTCCCAATTCTGTTAGCACTTGCTGTCTCCTCCCCTTCCTCAGCCCTCGGGCTGTCTCCTCCCATCCCTCAGCCCTCGGGCTCCTCCTCCGCCTTTTTTCCTTTCTTCTCCCCACCCCCTATCAGTCTGAAGAAGGGTTTCTGGCCGAAACGTTGCCTGTTTCCTTCGCTCCATAGATGCTGCTGCACCCGCGGAGTTTCTCCAGCACTTTTGTGTACCTTTGCTGTTACAGCTTGATGCTAGTTGTATCTTTTCAGGGCTTTTCACACCAGGGTGCTTCTAAAGGGCCTGTCCCACTTTCCCGAGTTATTCACAAATTCTCCCGAGTTTTCCCCTTGATTCAAACTCGCAGAATGTTCGTAAGGAGTCCGTGGATATATCGTAGCGGCTCGTTATGCCAGCCATAGGTACTCGTGGACATTTTTGATCAGGCTGGAAAAACCGTCCCGACTTACCTGATGCCCCAAGTACCTACGGCTGGCATAATGAGCCGCTACGATATATCCACGGACTCCTACGGACTCGTTACGAACATTCTGCGAGTTTGAAACAAGGGGAACATGAATGAGGCAGTAGAGGGAACGATAGTGTTAAGAGCTAAAGAGGAGTGGATGGAGGCGTGTGAGGAGTTGGAAACACCATCAGAAACTTTGGAGGAATAACTTGGTTTTAGACTGTAAATTCTTTGTACAGAGATGCCGTGCTAATTACTTCAGTTTCCCTGGTAACTCACTGGCCTTTTAATGGTACCTTCCCCCTTTTCCTGTTTTCCCTCTCCACTATAAACTCTCCCACCACCTTTCTCGGTGATTTTTTGGGGGATTAGAAATGAATTTGCTTTTCAATCCCCACACACAAACAAGTTGAGATTCAAATTAAACCTGAGTTTTATTATTTTCTTTGACTGGAGATCAGGCGGACAAAAGCTTTTCGCTGTACCTCACTCAACACGCCAACAATAAACTAAACTTAACTTTAAAAACTAAAAGATTGTGGAATCTTGAAAGTAACTTTCAAACCAGAAAGGAAACACAGTTGAAAAGGAAAAGTTTGTAAGGTGTGGGGATTACATTTTACTGGTGATCCTTTCTTAAAGTCATCGCAGGTCAATAGGCCAAGAGGGTTTAGCAAGGCTTGCTGGATTGCTATACTGTTTCAGCGCCCATCCCATTCCCACACTGACCTCTACGTTCCGAGCCACCTCCATTGCCAGAACTAGGCCACATGCAAACTGACACAAAATGCTGGAGTAACTCAGTGGGACAGGCAACATCTCTGGAGAGAAGGAATGGGTGACGTTTCGGGTCGGGTCTACCTGTATTATCTATTGATTGCTTTAATGCCAGCGTAACGTTGGAAGGAGACACATAGAATGGGCAGGGTGAGCAGCTGAGATTTAGCTGTCATTAGGGTGCCAATTATTCAGGCTGATGTTTACAAGACTCCAAGAAAGCACAGCAGCCCGTCAGTAGGAGCTTTATACAACTGCTGCCAACTCCGAACTGTAAAGTTTAATTGCTTTTGCAGAAAGCGTTTGGGAGGGGGGTGGGGTGGGGAGGGGGGAACTAGAAGGCTTTCAGCAGATCCAAACATCTCCCGAGTGACTGCAAAGTATCCCTTTACCAAATCAAGGGGTGGCGTAGTGGTAGAGGGGTTCGATCCTGACTACGGGTGCTGTATGTACAGAGTTTGTACATTCTCCCGGTGACCTTGTGGGATTTCTCTGGGTGCTCTGGCTTCTGCCCACACTCCAAAGATGTACAGGTTTGTGGGTTAAGTGTAAATTGTCCCTGGTGTTTAGGATAGTGCTAGAGTATGGACTGAACGCTGGTCGGCGTGCACCTGGTGGGCCAAAGCGCCTGTTTCCACTCTGTATCTCTAACGTCTAGAGTAAAGTCTAAAACCAGATAGAACACATGATTAAACGGGCCAAGGGGGAGGCCTAGTTCAGGGTCTTCTGTCCAATACCACAAGGAATTGCAGAGATTTGTGAACATAGCCCAGTCCATCCCACAGAGCTGCCCTCCCCCCACCATCGACTCCATCTACACTTCACACTGCCTCAAAGCAACAACATAATCAAGGATCATTTTCACCTCCTCATTCCCTCTTCTCCCTTCTCCAGAAGATACAAATGCTCAAAAGCACATACCACCAGACTCAGGAACAGTTTCTTCCCTGCTGTTATCAGACTACTAAATGGTCTTCCCATAAGCTAGAGTGTGTTATCAATCTTCCGACCTACCCCTTTTTTAGACCTTGCACTTCTTCTCTGTAACTGCAGCGCTATGATGCTGTAAGACTCTATTCTGCACTCTGGTATTTTTCTCTGCACTGCCTGTTGTACTTGTGTGAAGCCTGATTGTACTCATGTTTGGTATAATTAGCTTTGACTGGACAGTACGCTAACAAAACCTTTCACTGAATCTCGGTACACGCGACAATAATGAACAGAAACCAATGCAGCCAATACAAGTCAAGTCAATTTTATTTCTATAGCACATTTAGAAACAACTCTCGTTGACCAAAGTGCTTTACATCAGTGCAGGTACTAACATGCTACATACAGTGGTACATAGATCTAACAATACATACATAAATACATACATACAGCGCTCCCTCAGAGGACCTCAAGAAACGCTTGAGAGTAGAAATAAGTTTAGACTTAAAGGAGTCGATGGAGGGGGCAGTTCTGATGGGAAGAGGGATGCTGTTCCTTAGTCTGGGAGCTGCAACCGCAAAAGCGCGGTCGCCCCTGAGCTTATGCCTAGACCGCTGGATGTTCAGTAACCCCAAGTCGGCCGATCTGAGGGACCTGGAGGTGGTATGGTGGGTGAGCAGATTTTTGATGTAGGTGGGGGCAAGCCCGTTAAGGGCTTTGTATACAAGGAAAATACAGGGAATACAAACTGTCTGAAGAAGGGTCTCGACCCGAACGTCACCCATTCCTTCTCTCCAGAGATGCTGCCTGTCCCGCTGAGTTACTCCAGCTTTTTTGTGCCTATCTGCTGGAGGAACTCAGCAGGTTGAGCAGCATCTGTGCCTGTCTGCGAGTGGAAGGTACAGCAATTGCCAAAGGCTGGGGTCAAAGCCCTGCATCAGGGGTGGAGGAGGAAGGTAACTGGTACAAAGAGGTGAGGGGGAGATGTGAGACGGGAGCCACTCGGTGATCGGTAGACCAAGAAATGGTGGGCAGGAGGGTCCAGAGAGGACAGGTGGAGTGGGAGATAGAGACAGGTGGGTGATCTGTGGAAACAGAGTCCTGATTGTGGACTCTCGACCCGAAACATAAACTGTTCCTTGTCTTCCACGACAGATGCAGCTCCACACACCGGCTCATTTGTCTTGTGCTCCAGATGCCAGTTTCGGCAGAAGAGGAAATCTCCAAGCTCTTAAGCATGGCTTTAACATAGAATCATAGAAACATAGAAAATAGGTGCAGGAGGAGGCCATTCGGCCCTTCGAGCCAGCACCGCCATTCATTGTGATCATGGCTGATCATCCCCAATCAATAATCCGTGCCTGCCTTCTCCCCATATCCCTTGACTCCACTAGCCCCTAGAGCTCTATCTAACTCTCTCTTAAATCCATCCAGTGACTTGGCCTTCACTGCCCTCTGTGGCAGAGAATTCCACAAAGGCTAACATTTAATTGCAACGCTGCGATGTGCCATCTTTTTATTGCAATAATAAATCACTTGAGATATTAGGCGGACACAAAACATTCCATCGTCATTCAAGGTCACCATTGATTAAATCTCAAGTGGGGTCGGGTCATTATCCCAGTGCGCTTTATAAGGCTTCTTTCACCAGGTCAGGCAGCCTCGAGTATGTGGCAACCTTTCAGTATTCATTAAATATCTGAGCTTGAAGTTTTAATGGCGGCATAAGGCTCAGAGCATTCTCCAAGTCTGACGTGACAGGAATTGAACAAGTCCTGGAGCCTCTCATTTCTACCTTGTGTTCAGAAAATAATGATTAAAAGCAGCTGGCTCGGAGAGGCATAGGTTCTGAATGCTAGGTTATTTGGTGAGGTGAGTGCGTACTGACCTCGTTCATGCATTTCGATAGAACAAATAGCCGACATCAGCAGAAACCTTCACAGCATTGAACTGCTTGTCCAAACATTCCTCACCGATGGCAGTTCAAGGTGGTACATTGTGTGAAACAGATTCCAGGTTTGAGCAGGATTAAAGGGGTCTATATTTATTATCAGACGCTGTAGTTAGAATTAGGTGGTCGCGGGGTGACGCCTGTATGGTCGTGAGTAGTCGCACAATGCGTCGTACTTTTTCTGGTTGCCACTGGATTTTCAACATGTTGAACATTTTCGGTTTCCTTAAAGGGCCTGTCCCACTTACGCAACTTTTTCGGCGACTTGCCGACTAGGTCAATGAAAATTTTCAACATGTTGAAAGTTTTCGGCGACCTTTAACGATCTATGACGGGTGCCGGCAGTCGCCGAAAAAGTCGCGTAGCCCTTAAGAACGTCATTGTTCTATCTGGGACATATGACAATAAAACACTCTCGGCTCTTTGCGGCTCTTGAATCCCGGGACAACATCGTCTGGCCTTCTCCGGCCCTCCATCCACTCACTATCTGGTTGTGGGCGCTACTGAAATGCAGTAGAGTGCCAGGAGCAGATAGCTTCCCTCGCACGATGAGTTTGTGTGTGAGCGCAGTTCTGGCCCACAGTGGCTATTTATAACAAGACGGAGATGTTGAAGGACTTTGTGGCTTTCTAGCTGAGCTTCGTACAGGCTTCACCACTTGTTTTTACACTATCATTGCTTGCTATCCAGTCAGCGTAAAGACTATCCATGATTACCATCAAGCCGTCCACCGTGTACAGATACAGGATCAAGGGAATATGTTTAGTGCAAGATAAAATCTGGTTACAGCTGCTACCTGGGTCTCCAATGAGGTAGATGGGAGGTCAAGACCGCTCTCAGGTTGGTGAGAGGACGGTTCAGTTGCCTGATAACAGCCGGGAAGAAACTGTCCCTGAATCTGGAGGTGTGTGCGTTCGTTTTCACACTTCAGTACTTCTAACCTGATGGGAAGAGGGAGGCTTGTGAAACATGTTCAGCTCCGGAGGTACAATGGGTCGCTGGTCAGGAATGGGTTAACCATCCACATTGCTCATTCCAAGTCCTGAGCTCTTGTGGGTTTCTGCTGTGGTCAGTGAACCAGTGAGTGGCCCTGATGTATAATCTGTCTCTTTGATTTATGCCTTTGGATGATGAGCTGCAGAGCTGTGCAATAGACTTGGATAAACGGCAGTGCCAGGAACATAAGATAGATAATTTGGCATTGGCTGTGCCTCGGGTCAGCCATGCCAGTGTAAATGCTGTTGATCCAGTTCTACCTGTCCTTCTCCCCTTCTGTGCTAACATTGGCACAAAACCTGCGTCCCCATCCAGAGTGGGGCTACGTGCATTTGCCGAGCAGCTGGTGTTTAAGTTGGCAGACGGCAGCCCCATTCCGTGTCGCGGGTCCCATTCACTATCGCCAGGCAACCACGGATGCTGGTGGACTTGAGATGTGTGTTCAGCTGCTTCTGCTAAAGAATGAGCCTTGGTGTGAAGGTAGTGGGGGGGCACTGTCCCTGCCTTGTGTTTGCAACAGACCCCTGCGGTGACAACAGTTTAAAAACGCGGATGGCTTCTCAGAAGAACTCTTAAAGGGAGCAGCAGAGCGGCAGTAATTTGCACGTGGGCTTCAAGGACTCATCAATTTTATGGCTGTCCGCAGATTTATGTGGTTTTGCGTCTTTTAAACCCTTTGAACTTTGTTTGAAATAGTGCAAACAGATGCTCGAGGGCCAAAGCAATGTGACCAACATATGGGACCTGAGGCACCAACTGGGCAAAGTCCCTGTCACTTGCCATCATGCTGTTATGTCAGGGGACATACTGGATGGGAGGATGGAAAAGATTAAGGTCCATTAAGTTGGAGTAACTCAGCGGGTCAAACAGCATCTCTGAATGTCAACACTTGGAAAGAGCTACTGAGTTCCTTTGACATGTTTCCAGTCTCCTGTGCACACTGTATCAAGTAATACTCTATGTTGATCTCACATCTTGCTGATCCCCCTTCCATTGCCCACTTTCCATCATACACTTTCCTTCCCATTTTCCTTTGTGTTGAGCATCTGTTAATTCTCATTCCTTTCCCTAACCCCATTCCTTTATCCCTTTCTATACTTTTCCAAAATTACTGGAATGCTGTTCTATTTCTCAGTAATTTGTCCCAATCCTCCCCCAATCTTTATCAGACTCTTGTCAGGTTAATATCTCCGGCACTTACTGATTTTATTCCAGATGTTTGGTATTTGCTTTTGATTTATCTCATTTTAGTTTAGTTTGGAGATGCAGCGTGGAAACAGGCCCTTCGGCCCACCGAGTCCGTACCCGTCCCGCAATCATCCGTTCACTAGTTCTATCCTACACACTAGGGGCAATTTATAGAAGACAACTAACCTGCATACTTGCATGTCTTCGGAGTGTGTGAGGAAAACAAAGAGAACCCACGTGGTCACAGGGAGAACGTACAAACTCTGTACAGACAGCACCCGTAGTCAGGATCGAACCCTGTTTGGCAGCAACTCTACCGCTGCACCACTGTAATATGGGTCTCTCCACCAAGAGCCAGCTACTGGGACCAGGTCAGGAATGGCAGATACTTTTGTTTCTCTCCCCTTCTCATATTTACTGTCCAGAAAATACTTGAGTCTGAGGAAGGGTCTCGACCCGAAACGTCACCCATTCCTTATATCCAGAGATGCTGCCTGGTCCGCTGAGTTCCTCCAGCTTAAATACTTATAGGCCTCCTGACACTACCATAAGTTGCTACTTCACATTGAGCTATTTAAAATCCCACCGCTTGTGAGAGGAAGGTGTGGGTCCAGTGATCAGTGTAATCACATCAACAATGCAGTGATCACAGCATTTCTTTCTTTCACCCACCTCACCATTAAATTGATCAGTCTGAAGAAGGGTCTCGACCCGAAACGTCACCTATTCCTTCGCTCCATAGATGCTGCCTCACCCGCTGAGTTTCTCCAGCATTTTTGTCTACCTTCGATTTTTCCAGCATCTGCAGTTCCTTCTTAAACATTTCAACGTTAAATAGAATGGCTTGTGTTTTTTAGATAACCAGACTACTTTCATTTCTTCACCGTTATTCATTTATTCGTGAGGCACTGCGGCAATTGATTGTTCATCCCTAATTGCCCTCGGACCTGAGATGCCAAGTCAAAGTTGACCATGTTGATGGAACAGAACACGGTGTGCTGGTGAAACTCAACGGGTCAGGCAGCATCTGTGGATGGGATGGATAGAAGACATTTGGGGTTGGGACCCTTCCTTAGTCTGAGACGTTGTCGGTAAAGTTCCTTTTGCAAAAGCATGTTTGACCAGACCAGTCCAAATAAGGAGTTCACATTTCCTTCCCAGAAGGACATTGGAAAACTACTGTAGATGGGTTTTACGACCATTCAGTTGTTTTACAGCCACAATTGTTGTTTAGTTTTAAGTTACAGATTCTTTAATTACTTCTTGTAATTAAAAACTCATGACCACGGGATCAGTGGTCGGAAACTCTGGCTGTAAGTCCAGTAAGTTAACCGCGATGTTACCATATAGCCTCCGCGCTTAGTTTACATCAGATGTTTAAGGATGGTGACAGTTTCTTGGCTCCTGCCTCTTTTCACTGTAAGCATTCCAAAGACGTTTTGGCTTGCACGCCGTCTTCTATCTCATTTGCGTATGAGACATAATCCTTTGGAAAGTTTTCAAGGAAGAATGAAGAACAGATTGGTAGCGGTGGTCCTTAAAGCAGAGGCCCGACACCCCCACTGCAGAAGCCTCTGTAATTAAGCAACATACTGTAGGATTGCCAAGGGTTTGTCAGCAACAAGGGAAGGCTATTCTTCATAAAAAAGATCATCTCTTTTTAATGATTCAACTGCTATCAATCATAGGTCTGTGAACCTGGTAACCAGCCTTGATGTTTCATTCAGTAACACATGCCGATCTTTTTACTAAAGTAATTAATATCACATGCGTAATCATCCAAACACATCCCTTTCACCCAGTTACTCACTTTGTTGCTCAATCACTCTGATTTGTCTTAAGTCCAACAAACTTTCATATTTTATGAAATCTAGGCGAGACCAAGTGTAGTCTCGGCGACTGTTCCGACGAACCCTTGCGTTCGGTCCGCCAAGGCCCGCTTGATCTCCCGGTCGCTCACCATTTCAACTCCCCTTCCCACACTGAGCTTTCTGTCCTGGGCCTCCTCCATTACCTGAGCCGTGGGTGTCAGGAGACGGGTGTCTATTCGTGACTGTTCCCAGCAGAGACCACACTTCCATGCAGTGTCTCCTCGACAACATTCAGGCAGTGGTTGCTAACCTTGCCCATCAGTTGCTGACACCCTCAGAGTGTGGTCAGACCAGTCATTGCTGGTGTATCAAAAGCCTCTCTCAGTGATGGATGCTGAAATGACCCACTCAGAGTACATTCTGTGATCTTGCTGCCATGTCCTTCCTTCAGTTGGTGTTGCCCAGGGAGGAGCACTAATTATTTAGCTGAGGAAAGATGATCATCGGCGGCATCCTTGAAAATCTTTGGCCTGATGACCAAGTTGCCGAGTCAATAGACAATAGACAATAGACAATAGGTGCAGGAGTAGGCCCTTCGAGCCAGCACCGCCATTCAATGTGATCATGGCTGATCATCCACAATCAGTACCCCGTTCCTGCCTTCTCCCCATATCCCCTGACTCCGCTATTTTTAAGAGCCCTATCTAGCTCTCTCTTGAAAGCATCCAGAGAACCTGCCTCCACCGCCCATGGATGGATATTACCAGGGATTGAGACAGCATCTGGTGGGGGGGGGGGGGGGTCCCCGACCCAAAACTTCGTCCATGTTCCCCAGAGATGCTGCTGGACCCACTGAGCTACGCCAGCACTTTGTGCCATTTATTGAGATGGTGAATGTCACTTTGTGAGTAGAGCAGTCAAGCTGTGAATTAACCAGTTTGTGGATGGAGCCACACCAGCTTGCCAGAAACTCACGGTAGCCCTGTGCAAAATTTTGGAGCTGTGTCTGAATTCAGTGAATAGATCCAGGCCAGGTTGTCCACTGCTTCTATTCCAGCTGTGACGGACTGGCTGGCTGTGTCTGCGGAGAGACGGTAATATCACCGCATGTCAGGTCCAAGACTGGAATTTCCATGACATTGCGCTGAAAACCTACCATTAATTATTCAAGATGTTTAAGAAAGAACTGCAGATGCTGGAAAAAAATCGAAGGTAGACAAAAATGCTGGAGAAACTCAACGGGTGAGGCCCCCCCCCCCCCCACATCAGTCTGAAGAGGGGTCTCGACCTGAAACGTCACCTATTTTCTTCACTCCATAGGTGCTGCCTCACCCGCTGAGTTTCTCCAGCATTTTTGTCTACCTACCATTAATTATTCAAGAGACTTTGGTATGTTTTATTAATAAAATTGCACAGGTGGGAGCAAGCCTCACACAGTCTCTCTCTCTCTCTCTTCCTTTCTGCCACAAAATACAGACTCACTATTAAACAGACATGAAAAGTTCCATTTAGGGTTTGGTGGCCAGTGCATTCTGTTTAATCCACTGTCTGGTCTTGTTCTCAAAACCGCAACCTGTTTAAGCTACGCTCCCTTTTGATAAGGATCTTGTGTATTGTAGAAAGTGCAATTTCCCAGTCTGCAGTACAAAGATTTTAAAAGTATTGATCTTCACTTGTAGCCTGGAGCAATGAATACTTCACAGTCTATGTTCCTTGGACAAGTGATTATCTGTTCAGCTTTAGTGTCCTTCGTTTTCTTTGTGTTTTCATTCTTTCTTTAAATTACAATAGACAATAGATGCAGGAGTAGGCCATTCGGCCCTTCGAGCCAGCACCGACCGCCATTCACTGTGATCATGGCTGATCATCCCCAATCACGTGCATGAGTATATAAAGCTTTGAAAACTCAAACTCATCAAATGTGTGAAAGCTGAAGAGTTCCGTTTTACTCTGTGTAAATCAGCATCCACGGTACCTTGTTTCTACAAAGGGACCCATATGCCGGAGTAACTCAGCGGGTCAGGCATCATCTGTGGAGAACATGGATAGGTGACGTTTCACAGAGTGCTGGAGTAACTCAGCGGGTCAGGCATCATCTGTGGAGAACATGGATAGGTGACGTTTCACAGAGTGCTGAAGTAACTCAGTGGGACAGGCAGCATCTGTGGAGAACATGGATAGGTGACGTTTCACAGAGTGCTGGAGTAACTCAGTGGGACAGGCAGCATCCGTGGAGAACATGGATAGGTGACGTTTCACAGAGTGCTGGAGTAACTCAGTGGGTCAGGCAGCATCCGTGGAGAACATGGATAGGTGACGTTTCACAGAGTGCTGGAGTAACTCAGCGGGTCAGGCAGCATCTCTGGAAGAACATGGATTGGTGACGTTTCAGGCCGGGACCCTTCTTCAGACCACTGTACCCGGCACAGATATTTGGACATATATCGTCCTTGGGCGAGTCTTCTCTGCTGTGAATCTGAAGAAGGATCCTGACCTGAAACATCACCTGTCCATATTCTCCAGAGATGGTGCCTGACCCGTTACGTTGCTCCAGCATTTTGTGTCCTTATGTGTAAGCCAGCATCTGCAGTTCCTTGTTTCCACATTGTCTTCTGTGAGTGTTGTGTCTATGTTTGGTATATGTCTTTGTTCTTGTTTTTGGTGAGTGCGAGTGTGTGTCTGTGTGTACGCAGGCAGGCAGGCAGGCACGTTTTTGTATGTATGTAACTGTGATCCAGTGTATGTCTGCGTTTGCATCTGCAGTTGTGTGAATGTATTTGATTTGGTTTGTGTTTCCACGCCATGGAGCTCCAGATTACTTCCGGGTTCCTCCTGTAAATTGTCCAGCAACATCAGACACAATGCAACAGGATAATTTATTTGTGAATCCTGGAGAATGCTCGTTTAGGAATGGACATCCAGCGACAGGCACCCGAGGGGCAGGTTTGACACAAAGTCGGGGTGTACGTTACCTTGCTGCAAAAGCACATCTTCTCACAAACGGGGGATGACTCCAACTCTGTCTCTGTGACAACTTTATATTTCCCACAGTCTCTCATTTGGAGTCATAGAGTGATACACCATGGAAACAGGCCCCTCGACCAAACTGGCCCACACCGGCCAACATGTCCCAGATACACTAGTCCCACCTGCCTTTGGTCAATATCCCTCCAAACCTGTTCTATCCATGTGCAGTACCTGTCTAACTGTTTCTTAAGCATTGGGATAGTCCCAGTTTGAACTACCTCCTCTGGAAGCTTGTTCCATACACCCACCACCCTCTGTGTGAAAAAGTTACCCCTCAGATTCCTATTAAATCTTTTCCCCTTCACCTTAAGCCTATGTCCCCTGGTCATCTTCACCTTCTCTTGTGCATCAACCTGATCTATTCCTGTCATGATCTTGTTCTTCTATATAAGATCACCCCTCATCCTCCTGCGCTCCAAGGAATAGAGTCCCAGCCTAGTCAACTTTGTTTTTTCAAAGGTGATTGTTGAAATAATCCCAAATTAGAATAGTTGATCTTCAACATTAGGAGTTAAGGCTGGCTAAATATATATTTCACATCAGGGCCTTTTGTTCAGCAGTTTCATTCTATCTGGTCTACTAATGTCAACATTGTTGCATGTACAAATTCTTGTGAGTTGGTATGACTGTGAAACTGCCATTATATTTTTGGGGGGAAGGGTCTGAAGAAGGGTTTCGGCCCGAAACGTTGCCTATTTCCTTTGCTCCATAGATGCTGCTGCACCCGCTGAGTTTCTCCAGCATTTTTGTCTACCATTATATTTTTGGAATCAACTTGCTGCTTTTACAGCATTATTTCAAGTCAAGAATTCAGTATTTATTATTTTCCGTGATATTTTAAAGAAGGGCTAATGCTTTATACCCTGGAATGTGGAACGTCCAACACGATACCACCATCTACACTCAACCAGAATAGTTGAACGTGGCTGAGAAATGTTGTCTCTGAAATAATTGTAAGCCTACAGGGATCAGACAAATCAAATTACCGAAACTAGATGTCAAACTCTTGACCATCTGTAAAATGTTAGTGTCTGGATAATAAAAGCTGAAATCTTTTTCAACATTGTGTTAGAGGCTCTGCCCAGGGAGACTTCATTGCAGCGATCTACCGATAAGTGGCCCCTTTCAGCCGCCCCTGTTATCTAGTTAGATTATGACATATACCTCACTGCTTCCCCCCCCCTCCCATTCCCACATCAGTCTGAAGAAGGGTCTCGACCCGAAACGTTACCTATTCCTTCGCTCCACAGATGCCGCCTCACCCGCTGCGTTTCTCCAGCATTTTTGTCCACCTTCGATTTTTCCAGCATCTGCAGCTCTTTCTTAAACATGACCAGATTTTTGGTGATTCATTTAAAATGGATGAAGATTGGTCTTGTACAAGGACAATTTGAAAAGCTTTGTGGAGGTGATATTAATTAATTATAGCTCAAACAGACGAGCAGAGTTGTGGACAACCTCAGATGAGAGCAAGGCGGGCCCTAGCTCCAGCAAATGATTTCTGCTAGAGGGGATCTGAACAAAGCGTCAGACTGAATCTCAGGCCATTCTGACCTTTTGCTCATCATTTTAACAATGGAATTGAAATTTGAACAAAGTTGCAGGTCAGACAGTCATTAAGGCGAATGCAGGAGGTGTTTACTGTGGTTAATTGTAGCTGTACTGAGCGAAAGGCAGGATGCTGCAGACAAAATTAGTTCAGCAGGTTATTTAGTTTTAGTTTAGAGATACAGCGCTGAAACAGACCCTTCCGCCTATTAACACTTTCCCACACACACACTAGGGACAATTTTTACATTTACCAAGCTAATTAACCTACATACCTGTACGTCTTTGGAGTGTAGGAGGAAACAGAAGATCTTGGAGAAAACCCACGCAGGTCACGGGGAGAACGTACAAACTCCGTACAGACAGCACCCGTAGTCGGGATCGAACCTGGGTCTCTGGCGCTGCAAGCGCTGTAAGGCAGCAACTCTACCAATTATAGTGGCGGGAGGGTTACGTGGCTCTGGGATTACATAAGATGCAATATCAGGACTCGTGCCTCTTGTGGTGTATGCAAATTATATTATAGAGCCACAATGAAGAAAATTGCCAATGAGATGAACATTTTCATCGGGGTTGATACTTAGGAAGAATGCTATGGGCTCAGGAAGATGTATAGAGTTAACTTAGGAGGTACAATTGACAAATGGCATTCTGTCCAGAGGTAATGTATTTGGGAAGGTCAAACAAATACTCGATCAATGGTTGGAATCAAGGACTGGAGAAGAACATTTGGACCTTAGAAGACATGTCCACCAATCTCCACTTGTAGGCAGGTTTGTGAAGGCCTGTAGGATGGTTCAATAATGGAGACATAGCATATAAGAGCCAGTAGATCAAGCTAGAGGGTGGCAAGGTGGCACAGCGGTAGAGTTGCTGCCTTACAACGCCAGAGACCCAGGTACGATCCTGCCTACGGGTGCTGTCTGTATGGAGTTTGTACATTCCCCTCATGACTTGCATGGGTTTTCTCTGGGTTCTCCAGTATCCTCCCACACTCCAAAAACGTACAAGTTTGTAGGTTAATTTTCTTGGTACAAGTGTAAATTGTCCCTGGTGTGTGTAGGAAAGTGTTAATGTGCGGGGATCGCTGGTGGGTGCGGACTCGGTGGGCTGAAGGGCCTGTATCTATAAACTAAGCAAAACTAGAGCTACGTATAGTCACTAAAGTGTTGAGTATTGTTCTGATCAGCACTGTACAAGAAAAATGTTTTCAAGCAAATAGATGGTATTACCGTAGCTTCATAGTTCATCCCAGGGATGAAAAAGATTTTAGAGAATGTTGCACAGATGTTGCAAGAACTAATCATAGTGATGGAGAAAGACAAAAGAATTTGAGTGGGGAAAGTTGCATTTAATTAAGTGACATAGAAACATAGAAAATAGGTGCATGAGTAGGCCATTCAGCCCTTCGAGCCTGCACCGCCATTCAATATGATCATGGCTGATCATCCAACTCGGTATCCTGTACCTGCCTTCTCTCCATACCCCCTGATCCCTTTAGCCACAAGGGCCACATCTAACTCCCTCTTAAATATAGCCAATGAAATGGCCTCAACTACCTTCTGTGGCAGAGAATTCCACAGATTCACCACTCTCTGTGTAAAAAATGATTTTCTCATCTCGGTCCTAAAAGACTTCCCCCTTATCCTTAAACTGTGACCCCTTGTTCTGGACTTCCCCAACATCGGGAATAATCTTCCCGCATCTAGCCTGTCCAACGAAAGTATGAGAGGCCATGTGAGGAAAGTGAGATAGGGACAACTTACAAGGGACATGGATAAGGTGAAGTTAGACAAAACTGCTGGAGAAACTCAGCGGGTTAAGTGGATAAGGTGAACACTCATAGTCTTTGTCCCAGGGTGGATGGGGTGAAAAGCTCGAGGGCATGGGTTTAAGGTGAGAGGGGAGAAATTTAACAGAGATATATCAGGGGCAACTTTAACACTCAGAGGGCAGTCTGTATCTGGAATGAGCTGCCAGAGGAAGTTATGGAAGAGGATCTACAATTACAACTTTTGTATAGGCATACGGGTATGAAGTGTGTGGATGGATGCAGAATGCTACTTGGTCGGCATGGGCAAGGTGGGCTGAAGGGCCTGCTCTATGTCGTGCAGCACAATGACTCTGGGACTATAACTTGGGAGTTTGAGGGGGGGTGGGGGGCAGATGAGAAATGATTAATTCACTCTGAGAGCAGTGGGAGTGTGCTTGAATAGCTCGGGACTTGGCTCGTGGCTGCATTTCGTGCACCATGCCAGGATCAGACGCTGAAAGTACAGAGCTGAACATTTAGTTTGGCAAATCTAAATTAATGGCCTTGGCCTTCTAATTTGTTTTCGTTCCCTGTGTCACTAACTGCTGTCCAAGACTCGAGCTGCTCGGTGCCAGATAATTACTGCCTGCCTTGATTTTGTTTTCATCGAACACTGTTTCTTTCTACAGTTGCCTTTCTGGGGGATATAGCACTGGATGAAGATGATCTGAAATTATTCAAGATCGACAGGATTATAGATTTCAACAATCACAAAATCCAAACCTTTGGACACTCCTCAGGTAGGTTTATCTTTGAACTCTTGAAACTATTGGACTTGTGATTTCTACACCAAAACCCACACACACATCAATATACAAACCAAAGACCCTACAGCGAGCAAGATAGACCACTCGACGAAAAAGACGTAGTACGGTCATGGGCAGATTCACGGGTAATTTTCGGCCCCATTTCCGTAACCGGCTTCCGTCTCCGCACCAAAGACCCCATCACAGTGGAGCAAGGATACTAGTGCGGAGACGGAAGCCGGTTACGGAAACATCCTCGTAAAAATAAGAGTTCTTTGATAAAAATCTTCTCCTCATTTTCAGAATTATAATTTATTAACACAAACTGTTCCCCCGCAACGTTGATTACACTGCGAGTCGAGTCGGGTCGGGTTACTGAAATGGATGAAAAAAAGGCCCACGTTCCGCTCCGTTGCGTACTACACGTCAGCCCATTGCATTTAGCAGGAGTGGTCTATCTTGCTCTGCTATAGAATCTTTGATACAAACCGCCAGTGCTGGTCTGCTGCTATTTAAAAGTGCACTGGAGGCCCGTTAGCCCTTTCATGTTCCCTCAAATTAACATAAATTCAATGTACATTTCAATGGGCGGTCACCGTGGCACAGCGGTAGAGTTGCTGCCTAGATGCCAACGCAGCGCCGGAGACCCGGGTTCGATCTCGACTACGGGTGCTGTCTGTACGGAGTTTGTACGTTCTCCCCGTGACCTGCGTGGGTTTTCTCCGAGATCTTCGCTTTCCTCCCACACTCCAAAGACGTGCAGGTTTGTAGGTTAATTGGCTTGGTAAATGTAAAAATTGTCCACAGTGGGTGTAGGGTAAAGAGTTTGTGGCCAGGGTGAGAGGGGTCAGAGATGATCTTGCCCGCTCGCTTCCTGGCCCTTGCAGTGTACAGTTTATCAATGGGGGGAAGGTTGCAGCCAACAAACTTCTCAGCTCATCGAACGATTCGCTGCAGCCTCCGGATGTCGTGCTTGGTGGCTGAACCAAACCAGACCATGATGGAGAAGGTGAGAACAGACTGTACGATGGCCGTGTAGAATTGGACCATCATTGCCTGTGGCAGATTGTGCTTCCTCAGCTGCCGTAGGAAGTACATCCTCTGTAGGCAGATTCCTCCCCATCCTGGATCAGTCCAATCAGGGTTGTGTCGTCCGCAAACTTGAGAAGCTGGACAGGCGCGTCTGTGGAGGTGCAGTCGTTGGTGTAGAGAGAGTAGAGGAGAGAATACGCAGCCTTGCTTTGCTCCTATGCTGAGGGTCTGCGGGTCCGAGATGTGCTTTCCCAGCCTCATGCTGCTTCCTGTCTGTCAGGAAGTTGGTGATCCACTGACAGAAGGGTTCAGGCACAGTCAACTTGGAGAGTGTGGAGTGTAGTAGCTCTGGCACAATGGTGTTGAATGCAGAGCTAAAATCCACAAACAAAATCCTTGCACAGGCCAATGCAAAGGATAGGTGTTGCCTCTTGCAGATCATATTTTCTGTAAGAAGGTAAAGTTATGATTTATCTGATACAAAGTTTGTAGTTCGTTAAAAGACATTAGCAATGATTGTAAATAATTATAAGAAATTAGTCTTGTGGGGCACCGACTTACCTCCAGTGCTTTTGGCAGGCAGAGCCCAAAGCAGATGTTGGCCAGCTGCAGTATTAACTTGAGTAGTGGAGTCAGTTCAGTAGTTACCTCCTCTTTTCTCAGCTGCCACGTAGTTATTTAGCACCAAGTACCACAGCACTGAGTGCAGATTCAAACGCACGGCTTGTGATCAATGCATCTGTCATCTCTTGGAGGGATTTGGCATCCTCCCTCAGGCAATGGCAAGGCTCGAGGCAAGGTTTCGCATGGTGGACTACTGGTCCAGTGGGTGAGATCACCTGAGATCCAGGATGAGGTAGTCAATTGTCTTGGTGGGAGGTGATATTGGAGGCACAAGGAACTGCAGATGCTTGTTTACTAAAAAAAAAAAGCCACAAAGTGCTGGAGTAACTGGTGGGTAAGGCAGCATCTCTGGAGAACATGGACAGATGACATATCAGGTTGGTACTGGAGTGGTCCGATTGTCGGCCTGTGGTCGGTGGTGTGTTTCAGGGATCAATGCTGGCTTCTTATGTTCATCATCTTGATTTACGATTTGGATGGAAACGGGGGCGGCAAGATTAGTAAGTTTGCCGATGACACCAAAATGGATGGTATGGTTGACTGGAGAAAGTTGTCGAAGAGTACGACCGAACCTACTTCAACTGGGAAAGTGGGAAAAGGAATGGCCGATGGAATCTCACTCAAACAAGTGCAAGGTGATGCGTTTGGGGTAATGAAACCAGGGGGGGACAGGCAGTGAAGGACGGGACCCTGGGGAGTGTTGTGGGATGGCGAGGACAAGGGGTACAAGTACATAGCTCGCGGAAACTGGCAACATGGGTGAACATGATCTATCCTAGTCGCTGCCTCAAAAAGGCAGCCAAATTCATCAAGGACCCACACCATCCTGGCCACACACTTATCTCACCACTGCCATCAGGAAGAAGGTACAGGAGCATGAAAACTGTAACGTCCAGGTTCAGGAACAGCTGCTTCCCCACAGCCATCAGGCTGTTAAACACAATGACAAATAAGCTCTGAGCTCTGAACTGCAAAAGACCATATTATTATTAATTGTTATTTGCACTATATTTGTTATTTATTGAACTTTTTCTTTTTTTTTTCCTCTTCCCCTGTTATATACAATGTTTACATATTCACATATTCTGTTGTGCTGCGGCAAGTAAGAATTTCAATCTCCCGTCCGGGACATATGACAATGAAACACTCTTGACTTGACTTGACTCTTAACAAGGTGGGCAAGGATATGGCTGCTTGCCTTCATAGGGCAGGACATTGAGCACAAGAGTCGGTACGCCACAATACAGATATACCCAATGTGTTGGGGAGACTGTACCTGAAATATTGTATATCGCCATACTGTAGGAAGGATGTGATCATTAAAGATTGTGCAGAGGAGCCTCAGAGGGTCGTGGCCTGGATTGGCGGGTTTTGCCTGGACTGAGTTCTCAGGAGAGACTGTTCTTCCTGCAGCACCGTAGCTGAGGGGCGACCTTATGGAGTTTTCAAATCACGGGGGCGTAGATAAGGTGGATGGCCACAGTCTTTTTCCCAGGGTAGGAGAGTCTAAAACTGGAGCGCGAAGGTTTAAGGTGAGAGAAGAAAGTTTCAAGGGGAAGTTTTTCACACACGGGATGGTTGACAGATAGAGCATGAGCTGCCAGAGAAAGTAGACGAGGCGGATAGAATAATAACTTTGTAAAGAAGTTTAGACTGTTTGGTTTAGTTTAGAGATACAGCGCGGAAACAGGCCCTTCAGCCCACCGGGTTTACACCGACCAGTGATCCCTGCACATTAACACTATCCTACACACACACACTAGGGACAATTAAATTCATTTTTAATACCGGGCCAATTAACCTACAAACCTATGTGTCTTTGGAGTGTGGGAGAAAACCGAAGGTCTCGGAGAAAACCCACGGGGGGAACGTACAAACTCTGTACAGACAGCACCTGTAGTCGGGGTCGAACCCGGGTCCCTGGGGTTGTGAGGCAGCAACTACTGCCGCGTCACCGTGCCGCCACCCACTGGTTCACGGATGGGAAAGCTTTTCTTTAAATATTTATTTCATTGGAAGCAATTGTACGAGGAGAAAGTAATCGACGTGACAATTATACAATTTTCATACTACTGCTTCAATTTAACATTTCATAAACTAATAACTAAATCGGGAAAAAGGAAAAAGGAAAAAAAGGGAAAGATAGAAGAAAAGAAAGAATTTCGAAAAAGACACGAAAAAGAAAAGAGAAAAACCCCCATAACTAACGAAGAAGGAAAAGAAGCAGAGATATGTCCCACTACCCTTCCCTACGCCCCCTCACCCGACCCTAGCGTCGGTTTTGAGTTTGTGTTCAACCATTATGTTGTTGAAGAAATTCGATATAAGGAGACCATATTTTGGAAAATGTATCTGGTTTGTCAGTCAAGTCGAGCCTTATTTTTTCTAGATGTAGTGTCTCGGTCATTTCTGTGATCCACATCTTCACTATGGGGATGGGAAAGCTTTTCGAGGGATATGGGACTAGTGCAGCCGAATGAATTAGGAACAGATTTTTTGGCTATGCCAGTTTGCATTGATCAACTTTTGAGAAACAGGGGAGCCCAAGCTCCAACCTAGATGGCAATGCAGCAAAGTGTTTGATTTGGAGCCACACTGCGCTGCAACCCCCTGCACAGTTGTCCCTCCGCAGTGTGTGTGTGAGCTGGCATTGCTCCCTCTGTTCACGTTGCAACCAGTAGCCAAAGTACCAGTTCTTAAAGGGAGAACACAGCAGAGAATCTGTCTTTGAAACCAGAATGCTGCCTCGAACTCATAATCACCTTCAATATTGCCTTTCAACTCTCCTGATATCTCCCTGTCACTGTGCAATTGCCCCCACACCCTCACAATAGACAATAGATGCAGGAGTAGGCCATTCGGCCCTTTGAGCCAGCACCGCCATTCACTGTGATCATGGCTGATCATCCCCAATCAGTACACAGTTTTGCTTCCTCTCATAAGATCAAAAGTGATAGGAGTAGAATTAAGCCATTCGGCCCATCAAGTCTACTCTGCCATTCAATCATGGCTGATCTATCTCTCCACTCCTAACCCCATTCTCCTGCCTTCTCCCCCTAACCTCTGACCCCGTACTAATCAAGAATGTATCGATATGCATGGAGAAACATTTAATGTTGCACTTCATTTCATTTTAAAATGGAAAGTCATTTTTCGTTAGTGTCCGGATCCAGTTGACTTCTGTCCACAAACTGCTCCACATAGATTGACTGCACCAGCTCTTGGTAACTGCCTACAGCAGTGTGAGTGTGCTGGGATAGAGCTCTATTCTGGCATTACAGGCATTGCACTTGCCACGTAGAATCATACAGCTTGGAAACTTGCCCTTCAGCCCAACGTGCCCATGCCGACATTCTGTACTAGTCCCACCTGCCAGCGCTTGGCCCATATCCCTCTACCTAACCCATCCATGTACCTGTCCAAATGTCTCTTGAATGTTATGATAGCACCTGCCTCAACTACCTCCTCCGACAGCACGTACCCACCACCCCTTGTGTACAAAAGTTACCCCTAAGGTTCTTATTAAATCTTTTCTTTAATCTGAAGAAGGGTCTCAACCCAAAACATCACCCATTCCTTCTCTCCAGAGATATTGCCTGTCCCGCTGAGTTACTCCAGCTTTTTGTGTCTATCTTCGGTTTAAACCAGCATCTGCAGTTCCTTCTTACACAAATCTTTTCTCTACACGTGTAGAATCCTGTGAATTATTATTTCATTTACTGTTGTTCTCCGAGTCTTTTACTGAGTCTGAAGAAGGGACCCGACTCGAAACGTTATCTGTACATTTCCATCCTCTCAGTTCCTCCTGTGTTCTGATGTTTGCTCCTAATTCCAGCGTTTGCGGTCTCTCGTATCTGTCATTAACTGCTCTTGACCTCTTTCTGACCTGGGAATTCACAAAAACGCAGCTAGCCTCAAATTCACCTTGGGGTGTGGTATTGTGGATCAATTATACCACGTGGTTCTAACGGCACACATTGCTTCACCTCAACGGTAGACTTGGAACAAAATGCAATGCGATGCAATGGTGTAATGCCTTTGTCGTTGCAAAACAGAACACTCTCTGTGTTAACTGTGACCGGCGACAATGGAGGTCTACAACTGGGATAATTATCCTACTGGAAACACAATGCTTGGCTTTTCTCATGAGGAAAATGACATGCTGTTTGGCTCAGAGCCTTCTGGTGAATTCAAGTAATGATCACCAGTGAAACAGCTGGTAGTGTGAATGTAAGTAGGAATAAATTACGTGTTGTGGCGTGCCGGACCAGGTGACCAATCTGCTTTTAATTGTCCTTAGAAATCTTAGTTTAGTTTAGAGAAATAGGCCCACTGTTTCCGTGCCGATCAGCGGTCCCCGCACACTAACACTATCCTACACACACTAGGGACAATTTGCGCTTACACCAAGCTAATTGACCTACAAACCTGCACATCTTTAGAGTGTGGGAGGAAACCGAAGATCTCGGAGAAAACCCACGCAGGTCACGGGGAGAGCGTACAAACTCCGCACAGACAGCACCCGTAGTCGGGATCGAACCCGGGTCTCTGGCGCTGTGAGGCAGCAACTCTACCCGCTGCACCACCGTGCCGCCCCTATTAAACAGGGATGAGAACACAATTAGCCATGAGGTTAATAACGAATGGTTATTCTTGCGTCACATGGAGTACCACGATCTGAGGGATTTCAGGAAAAGTAAAGATAGCCGCTGTTGGGATTTTGTATTGAATATTTCAAGCCCATCACAATATGGTTTCATAGTCATATATTTCACCAGGAGACTAACTGGTCAGCCAGATCTTTGAATGAGCTGTGCCATTAGTCTCAATCGCTGGCTCTTTAGTTATGGTCTGTAGGTATTTACTTTTGAAAATTACCACTGGTTCAGATCCTACAAATCTTACAGTGTGTGTATTCTGGATCGCAACGAAAGAAAATGATCACTGATTGTGGACGATCAGCCATGATCACATTGAATGGCGATGCTGGCACGAAGGGCCGAATGGCCTACTCCTGCATCTATTGTCTATTGTCACCCCTCTGCTCCTGCTGTGCAGGTAGTTAATGTCAATTCAGTTTCAGTTTAGTTTATTGTCACGTGTACCGAGGTACAGTGAAAAGCTAAGGTAGACAAAAATGCTGGAGAAACTCAGCGGGTGAGGCAGCATCTATGGAGCAAAGGAAATAGGCAACGTTTCGGGCCGAAACCCTTCTTCAGACTGATGCAGGGTGGGGGGGGGGGGGGGCGGGAAGAAGTGAAACGCTTTTGTTGCGTTCTAACCAGTCAGTGGAAAGACAACACACGATTACTATAATGTCATCTTGTTCCTGTCACAAGGATCAGTTCGCTATTTACTCTATCAAAATTCATTCCGTTAAATATCTCTCTTGAATCTTCGTGTTAGGAAAGAACTGCAGATGCTGGTTTAAATCGAAGGTAGACACAGAATGCTGGAGTAACTCAGCGGGACAGGGAGCGTCTCTGGAGAGAAGGAACGGGTGACGTTTCAGGTGGAGATCCTTCATCGAGAGGAACGGGTAACGTTTCAGGTGGAGACCCTTCTTCGAAGGGTCTCCACCCGAAACGTCACCCGTTCCTTCTCTCCAGAGATGCTGCCTGAGTTACTCCAGCATTCTGTGTCTACCTTCTCTTGAATCTCCTCTTGTTTTGCTGAGGGCAGCGAAAGTTAATTGCATCTTCTTTGGTCTCTCCACATAATTGAAGCCCTTCATCCTTGATGCTATTTTGGTAAAGTCATCCGCTCCCCCACCTTCCCCATTTGAAGTTGTTGAGTAATTGAATAACCAGCAGCGGCCGGCCAGCGTGATCTTTCCATCGCAGCTGTGTGGATAATAATTTAAATGAATCTAAACATCCTTTGGAAGATCAGAGTTTTGTCTGCTCTTGGAAGAATGCGTTTTTTTCATGCGCAAACAGAGTTTTCCCCGGGGCTACAGGTGTTAGAAACAGAGAATGTAAAGTGTCCAGATAATAAAAGGCCTGTCCCATTGTACGAGGTAATTCAAGAGTTCTCCCGAGTTTTCCCCTGATTCGAACTCGGAGAATGTCGTATAGGTCCGTAGGAGTTCGTGGATGTCTCGTAGCGGGTTGTACGAGTAAAAAGTATTTAAAAATTTCATCACGAGTAATTTTTTACTCGTGGACATTTTTCTCAGTGTTGAAAAACTCCAGAACCAGGGGCTACAGTTTAAGGATAAGGAGTAAGCCACTTCGAACGGAGACGAGGAAACACTTTTCCTCACAGAGAGTGGTGAGTCTGTGGAATTCACTGGCTCAGAGGGCGGTGGAGGCAGGTTCTCTGGATGCTTTCAAGAGAGAGCTAGATAGGGCTCTTATAGATAGCGGAGTCAGGGGATATGGGGAGAAGGCAGGAACGGGGTACTGATTGGGGATGATCAGCCATGATCACATTGAATGGTGGTGCTGGCTCGAAGGGCCGAATGGCCTACTCCTGCACCTATTGTCTATTGTCTATTGAAAAAACGTCACGAGTTTACCGCTTTTCCCGAGTTCCTGCCGTTACTCGTACGAGCCGCTACGAGACATCCACAAACTCCTACGGACCCGCTACGGACATTCTCCGAGTTTGAATCGGGAAAACTCGGGAGAACTCTTGAATTACCTCGTACAGTGGGACAGGCCTTTAAGACATTTTGAATCATGGCCTCAATGTACTTGCATGTAGTGGGGCGGTACAGTGGCGTACCTGGTAGAGCTGCTGCCTCACAACAGTGCCAGAAACCCGGGATTGTTCCTGACCTCGGTTGCTCTCTGTGTGGAGCGTGCACGCTCTCACTGTGACCGCGTTGGTTTCCTCCAGTTGCACTGGATCGATGGTCGGCGTGGACTCGGTGGGCTAGATGGGTCTGTTTCCGTGCTGTGTCTTTCAATCAATCTAATTGAGAGTGAATTGATTGCCACTTTGACATTATTTCCCACCTGTCCTGGTACTTTTCCAAGTCTTTGAAAAGCAGACAAAATTCTTTTGGGGTTTAAGAAGGAACTGCAGATGCTGGAAAATCGAAGGTAGACAAAAGTGCTGGAGAAACTCAGCGGGTGCAGCAGCATCTATGGAGCGAAGGAAATAGGCAACGTTTCGGGCCGAAAATATAAGGAAAACCTCAAATAAACCGAAGGGTTTCGGCCCGAAACGTTGCCTATTTCCTTCGCTCCATGGATGCTGCTGCACCTGCTGAGTTTCTCCAGCACTTTTGTCTACCTTCTTTTGGGGCTTGTTCGGATCGATGCATGGATGATGTTTTTCCCCTGGTTGGTAAGTCTAGAAATAGAGGTCAAAGTCTCAAAATGAAGGGTCAGCCATTCTGGGCTGAGATGAGAGAAAAGGGGAGGGTGGATTTCAAAGGTACTTTGTCATCGCATGTACCGAGGTACAGGGAAATTCCTTTTTTGCATGCAGTTCAGTAAAAGTATTACTATCGATGAACCCAATCGCGTGGGCGGCCACGGTGGCGCAGCGGTAGAGCTGCTGCCTCACAGCGCCAGAGACCCGGGTTCAATCCCGACTACGGGTGCTGTCTGTACGGAGTTTGTACGTTCTCCCCGTAACCGCGTGGGTTTTCACCGAGATCTTCGGTTTGCTCCCACACTCCAAAGACGTGCAGGTATGTAGGTTAATTGGCTTGGTATAAATGGAAAATTGTTCCTAGTGTGTGTAGGATAGTGTTAATCTGCGGGGATCGCTGGTCAGCGTGGACTCGGTGGGCCGGAGGGCCAGTTTCTGCGCTGTATCTCTAAACTTTGTTGAGGGCAAGTGGATAGGAATAGTGCGCAGACAGTTTGCAAGAGTCGCCATGTCTTGGTGTCATCCTTTCAAGAATGGATACAGGCACATGGATATGCAAGGGATGGAGGGAAATGCAGGCAGAGGAGATTAGTTTATTTTGGCATCATGACCAGCTCAGACATTGTGGGCCGATGAGCCTGTTCCTGGGCTGTACTTATCTATGTTCCATGCAATGATGTGAGGCGCACCAAAGTGCCTCTGGTCTTCTGAATCTTCTGAATTTGTAGACGGCAGGGCAGTACTCTGCATATCGCCAACTTGGATGTGTTGTGCACACTAACATGCTGTTAGTGCCCCCTTAAAACTGTCTAGTGAAGGTGATTTGACTACTGTTGTCTAATGCCTCTGGTCTTTGCAATACCTACTGAAATTTGGTACACATTGAAGAGCCCATATATCTGCCATTGACTGAATGGCAGGTTCTTATAAGTTCACGATGAGGTAGAATTTACCAAGCATTCTGATTTCAGAATGACTCAACTCATGGCGATATTCCGATTCTCCCTTTGTACTCTACCAGACTGTGTTCCAAGGCTCTCCCCATCTGAACGGGAAACATAGAGAGAGCCTTCCGTCTCCACAGCCATCTCTAGGTTTCTGGTACCATCAACTTTGTTCTCGCTGGAGTGCAAACCCACAGAACACTGGCAAGGCACATTGGCTGAGTTTCCATGCTGTACTGGCCAATGCAGCAATTAATGGACAAGGTTTACACACTCTGGGGCACTGGGTAGAAGCCAGGTTTTCCAGGAAAGCGACTGGGGTCAAAACTCTGCAGGTTCCTCAATGATGCATTTATAACACATGAAGAAATGCCTTGGGTCATTTATGAAGTTTGGCGTAAACAGTAGGGGCCAGAAGCCAAGCTAGCGCATCGAGGATGTTGTTGCTAAGTTCCAGTCCCCACGTGTGGCTTCCGACACTGAGCGATGAAGGTATTGTAGGAGTGAAGAGCATTTGCAATGTCAGGCCCAATTATTGAAGGCAACACAGTGGGTTTCATTCGAAGTCACACAATGGAGGAATAGGTTGGAGAACAAAACACCTTGTAACTTCTCTTCAATGGTCGGTGTGAATGACACGGCAATAATGGAGACGTGGCAGTGAGGGTGAAGGTGCACAGGGACGATCTATTCAAGGGAATGACATTTGAAGATATCACTTCACATTGAGATGGAAAGAAAGCTAAGTGCTGAAACGGTATTTGGACTTACTGTGCCTTTCTTTGTGAAAGATGACACGTACTGATTCTGTCAATACCTATCAGAGCAAATTTAAGTAAAATGGACCAAAACTCTGCGAATAACCGGTTCGTGTTGCTGTTGGAATCGATGCCAATGGGTTGAGTTCTTGGTGACCCCTCGCAGGGCCAAACAGCAGATGTGGGATCATTATAACAGCTTCATGCTGAGCAGCAGACTGCTCTCTCTCTCTCTCTCTCTCTCTCTGGAACTATCATTCACTGGAACCTTGTATTGATTGGCATGCATGAGGTAAAAATAATATCGTCATTGGAAAGTCAAGTTGAGAGGCTGCTAAGTGGAACACCTCCCTCCTCTCCCATTGAAAACCGCTCCATGCTAAAAGTGTGCGTCTAAAAATTCCCTGCTGGGAGTTAAAAAAAAATAAAAGAATACAGAATAGTGAGACAAAAGTGTTGGAGAAACTCAGCGGGTGCAGCAGCATCTATGGAGCGAAGGAAATAGGCAGCGTTTCGGGCCGAAACCCTTCTTCAGACTGGAGGAAATAGGCAACGTTTCGGGCCGAAACCCTTCCGGGTTTCGGCCCGAAACGTTGCCTATTTCCTTCGCTCCATAGATGCTGCAGCACCCGCTGAGTTTCTCCAGCACTTTTGTCTACCTTCGATTTTCCAGCATCTGCAGTTCCTTCTAGAACAGAATAGTGAGAGTTGGATAGTGTGGATGTGGAGAGGATGTCTCCACTAGTGAGAGAGTCTAGGACTAGAGGCTGCAGCCTCAGAATTAAAGGACATTCTTTTCGGAAGAAGATCAGGAGAATTTATTTAGTCAGAGGGCGGTGAATCTGTGGAATTCTTTGCCACAGAAGGCTGCGGAGGCCGTCAGTGGATATTTTTAAGGCAGAGATAGATGGATTCTTGATTAGTACAGGTGTCAGTGGTTATGGGGAGAAGGCAGGAGAATGGGGTTCGGAGGGAGAGATTGATCATGATTGAATGGTGGAGTAGACTTGATGGGCCGAATAGCCTAATTCTGCTCCTATTCCTTGTGACCTTATGACCACATATTGACAAGAGCTGGGATCTGATCGTCTGCTGTTACTCATGCTGTTACTCAGATGAAAATCCTTTACTGGGAAGGGTAGTTGTGGGATTTTGTATTTTGTGAGTAATTACTTGTGCAAGAACGTCAGTCCTGATGCGTTATGTAAATACCGATGATGACGTTGATGCTGCTTTTGAAGCTGATGAATTCCTACGTACTCCTCAGGCCTGCACTGTCTTGTTGAAGCCCTGTGGCCACAAGATCAGCAGGTTCCCGTCTCTTTCCCCTTGTATGTGAAACAAAACACTACTCGTGGATTTTGCCGGACTCCGCGGGAACAGTAGATTCTTGTGGGGCTACCTACAGAGGGTGGAAAAGATTCATCGTTGGATTTGGAGAAGTTGGGTCACGGGACTTATAGAAACGTACAAAATTCTTAAGGGGTTGGACAGGCTAGATGCAAGAAGATTGTTCCCGATGTTGGGGAAGTCCAGAACAAGGGGTCACAATTTAAGGATAAGGGGGAAATCCTTTAAGACCGAGATGAGAAAAACATTTTTCACACAGAGAGTGGTGAATCTGTGGAATTCTCTGCCACAGAAGGTAGTTGAGGCCAGTTCATTGGCTATATTTAAGAGGGAGTTAGATGTGGCCCTTGTGGCTAAAGGGATCAGGGGGTATGGAGAGAAGGCAGGTACAGGATACTGAGTTGGATGATCAGCCATGATCATATTGAATGGCGGTGCAGGCTCGAAGGGCCGAATGGCCTACTCCTGCACCTATTTTCTATGTTTCTATGGGAGACGAAGCACGCGGTTCGCGAAGAAGGTTCTGAGGAGGTTTTGTAAGGGATGCAGGGAACTGCAGATGTTGGAATCTTGAGCAAAACACAAAGTGCTGGAGGAACTCAGCAGGTCAAACAACATCTGTGGAGGGAAATTGCTCTCAAATTCACTTGGACCGTCTCCCACACCTACCTCCCCTTTCATCATCTCTCCGTCTCCATCACTGGAGAACTTGCTGCCAGAGGAAGCTAGAAGCAGATTCATTTGTGACTTTTAAAAGACATTTGGACAGATGGAGTGATATGGAGTGGAAACAGGCCCCACGGCCCAACTTGCCCACACCGGCCAACAAGTCCCAGCTACACTAGTCCCACCTGCCTGTGTTTGGTCCATATCCCTCCAAACTTGTCCTATCCGTGTACCTGTCTAACTGTTTCTTAAACGTTGGGATAGTCCCTGCCTCAACTACCTCCTCTGGCAGACACAAAATGCTGGAGTAACTCAGCTGGTGAGGCAGCATCTCTGGAGCGAAGAAATGGGTGACGTTTCGGATCGAGACCCTTCTTCAGGTCAGTCTCGACCCGAAACATCACCCATTCCTTCGCTCCATAGACGCTGCCTCACCCCCTTATAGTTTTATACTCATTGAAAAAGTCATAGAAAATTAGTAAAACAAATTTGTGGACTCGTGCCAGAAAGTACAAAGTTTAGCACCGAGTTGGGTTCAAACCCTGGAATAGAATAATTAACTGGGCGCTAGAGTGGAGGGTCTCGAGCACGATGGGCCAAAGACCTCCCATGTTTGACTTTAACTCGTGACCTTGTGAACGCTCGCCTGGTGAATGGCTCCGTGGGAAAAATACTCCAGCATCCATAGAAACGCACTGCAGATGAGTCATTGCCTTCAGCCAACTGGCCCAAAAAAGCAAAAGCCCCCCAGCTGATATCTCAAGGGAAAGAAATAATGAGCCACAAGCGGAGAGCTTTAACAGCGTTCCCACTGTAATCTGTGCGGTGTCTACTGTGTCTCTTTGGATTTACGACAGGGAACAGGCTGCAGACTCCGTGTCAGTCGAGGGCTGCGTTCAGACCTCCTGTCGACTAAGGGCATCTGATCCCATTAATTGCGTGTAGACAAAAGCGCTGGAGAAACTCAGCGGGTGCAGCAGCATCTATGGAGCGAAGGAAATAGGCAACGTTTTGGGCCGAAACCCTTCTTCAGACTGGAGGTAATTGGCAACGTTTCGGGCCGAAACCCGGAAGGGTTTCGGCCCGAAACGTTGCCTATTTCCTTCGCTCCATAGATGCTGCTGCACCCGCTGACTTTCCCCAGCACTTTAATCTCCCTTCGATTTTCCAGCATCTGCAGTTCCTTCTTAAGCAATTAATTGCACGTCAGGAGTAACATTGGGCAGCATGGCGCTGCTTCCTTCATGGGTACCCACGTCCCTTCCTCACGCTGACCTTCACACACATCATGAGGTGCACAGCAGGTACACAGTTGTTCAACCAGCCAGCAATGCTGCAATTAAAGCCCCCCCCCCTCCCCCTGTCCAAAAAGACGTTTACGATCTCACAAAAACCTCTTTGGAAGGAGCTTCGCCTATGTAACTAATATTTCACATTATAGTCCGCACGTGTGTTTAATTAAACCTGTGTGGATGTTGTTTGAATGAAGGAGTTGGCAGCCAGCTGTTACCACAGAAATCCAAGGCTGCAAAGCTTCTCTTGAGGATGTTTAGTGTGGTTTTAAGTTCTGTGCAATTAAGATCGCCGCTGCTTTCTTTCCGGGAGTCTGCATCATTAGGAGGGATGTGGGACTCGGCAGCAAGGAGGTGGGTGGCTAGAGTTATTCGAGGGCACCAAGGGTCTGCTCGCTTTGCTCTGGGTTAGAATGGTAGAAGTTCTGGCACAGATACTGGCCGTTTGGCCATTTCCAACAGCTAGCGATCCCTCTGGGCTACTCGGAAGGAGAAAGCTGGTTTCCTGATCCGAGCAACACAGCAAGGAAGGACCCAACCTGCCAAAAGCCGCCTGTTTGTTTAGTTAAGGCAGCCTAGTTGTTATGATCTTGGACCAGTGATCCAGAGTTTATAAGTTCAACATCAACCAGGGCAGATTGTAAGTTTCACAAGTTCCAGGAGCAGAATAAGGCCGTTCAGCCCGTCAATTCAAGCATGGCTGATCTATCTTTCCCCCCTCAACCCCATTCTCATGCTTTCTCCCCATACCCCCTGCATCCCATACTAATCAAGAATCTCGCAAACCCATTGCCACTTTCATTGCCGCAGCCCTCTGTGGCAATGAATTGCACAAATTCACCACCCTCTGACTAAAGAAATTCCTCCTCAACTCCTTTCTAAAGGTAGGTCCTTTTATTCCGAGGCTGTGCCCTCTGGTCCTAGACTCTCCCACTAGTGGAAACATCCTCTCCACATCCACTCTATCCAGGCCTTTCGCGATTCGGTAAGTTTCAATGCGGTTCCTCCCCCTCATCCTTCAGCGATTACAGGCCCATTTTCAGACAATTCCAGTGAGTACAGGCCCATTTTCAGGCAACTCCAGTGAGTACAGGCCCATTTTCAGGCAACTCCAGTGAGTACAGGCCCATTTTCAGACAATTCCAGTGAGTACAGGCCCATTTTCAGACAATTCCAGTGAGTACAGGCCCATTTTCAGGCAACTCCAGTGAGTACAGGCCCATTTTCAGACAATTCCAGTGAGTACAGGCCCATTTTCAGACAATTCCAGTGAGTACAGGCCCATTTTCAGGCAACTCCAGTGAGTACAGGCCCATTTTCAGACAACTCCAGTGAGTACAGGCCCATTTTCAGGCAACTCCAGTGAGTACAGGCCCATTTTCAGGCAACTCCAGTGAGTACAGGCCCATTTTCAGGCAACTCCAGTGAGTACAGGCCCATTTTCGTCCAACACTCATCATGTGTTAACCCACTGGTTCCTGGGATCATTCTTGGATCATTGAGTTTGGTGAGGTGGAAGCTTTGTGTGTGTCTGGTCTGTGTGCTCCCTGACTCCTTCGCTCCTCAGGGCATGGCATGGAAACCAAGTGCTTTTTTAAAACATTGGGAACATTTAGAATGATGTATTTATTCGGACCATTAACACTATTGGTGGCTGTTGAGGTGACGGGTAACCATAACTTGGCCGTGGTCTGTATTTTGAAAGAGGGTGGATTGAAACTGAGGAGCTGCCGAAGTATTGCCTTGGCCAGTGAGACTCTGCACACAGTGAGAGGGGGGCAGCAGAGGGAATGATAATCTATCCAGAGAGGACACACAAGGAGTAACAACGTCTTCAGTTCATACCAGCCTTTGCATGGAGGAGCTGTTTCTGCTTATGGTAAGAATGTGAGGTGGGATCAGGAGTAGGCCAAGCAGTTTAGTGTTTTTAACCCTCCACCCTCCCGCCGTTCGATAAGATCACAGTGCGGCACGGTGGCGCAGCGGTAGAGTTGCTGCCTCGCAGCGTCAGGGACCCGGGTTGGATCCTGACGTTGGGTGCTGTCTGTGCGGAGTTTGCACGTTCTCCCTAGATCAAACTACAATAGTGGAATGGTAATCCAACGTTGGAGCAGAGAGTTGCAGACAGGTAGGTGTGGACGAACAGGAGTGTCCCAGAGGTGGAGGTAGTAAGCTAAGAGTTTCATGGACTAGGGTTGCAGACGTTGGAATACAGGAGATGAAGATGTGTTGGAAGGAACTGCAGATGCTGGTTTACACCAAAGATAGACACTTCTTCTTCTTCCTTCGTGCACAGCCTAAAGTTGTTGGACAACTTGTTCTATTTGATCTTCCGTTTGTGCACGTTGAGTTGATTGCATTCGTCGAAACAAGGCGGACCACGTGAAGGTTGCAATCTTCCACCCCAAAGATAGACACAAAAAGCTGGAGTGACTCAGCGGGACAGGCAAAGCATCTCTGGAGAGAAGAAATGGGTGACGTTGCGGGTCGAGACCCTTCTTTAGACAATAGAATTGATTTCCTCTGGTGGGAGATCCCAGAGTAAGGAAGGGTAATCTTAAATGAGAGAAGGTATTCAGCATGTTGTCAAAATGCAACAACTTCACACGAACATTACCCTAATCTCCACCAACGTCTGCTAACCTCCCAAAAACCTATTCAGGTCGAATGACCTAGTTTAGTTCAGTTTAGTTCAGTTTAGTTCAGTTTAGTTCAGTTTAGTTCAGTTTAGTTCAGTTTAGTTTAGTTTAGTTTAGAGAGATACATCGTGGAAACAGGCCCTTCGGCCCACCAAGTCCGCACTGACCAGCGATCCCCGAACACTGGCACTATCCTACACACACTAGGGACAATTTACATTTACACCAAGCCAATTAATCTGCAAACCTGCACGTCTTTTGAGTGCGGGAGGAAACTGAAGATCTCGGAGAAAACCCGCGCAGGTCACTGGGAGAACGTGCAAACTCCGTACAGAGAGCACCCGTAGTCAGGATCGAACCCGGGTCTCTGGCGCTGTGAGGCAGCAACTCTACCGCTGCCCCACCGTGCCGCCCCAACACACGTGAAGATCTGAAAATCAAATTGGCGGATATTCGTTAAGTGAGGATGATTAAACATATATGAAAATAAAGCAGTGGATGAGGTTGAGATTTGATCAGTTAAGAAACAGCGGAGTGGCAGAACAGATTGAAGAGACCAAATGGCTTCCCCTTGATCCTGGGTCTGCTTCAGAGTGTCTGGCCTCACAGCAGAGAGCACATAGATGTAGGAATAATGGCTGCAAGAGCAGCGGGGGAGTTGCCTTTTACTGCTGTTTTCTCGCCTGCCGTTGCACAATTCAAAAGCACAGTTAATGGAGTTCAGCTGCATGCACTTCATCCAAAGCTGCCTGGACTTGTGGAGTCAGAGGCAGCTTGCAAGTGCCAGCTCTGTCCGCAACACCTGAAACGATGAAAGCTTGTTTAATGATGTTCAGAAACCCGAGCCTGCTTCTTCTCTTTCCACTGATCTTCCACGCGCTCACTCCCACCAGTTTGTTTCCAGCCCAGATTTCCCACATTCGTTGATCTTGCTGTTCCTTTCCCACATTGCTGGTCTGTGCTGCTGTAACAAGAGGTGAAACGTGGCAGTGCCTTTAAATCTGGCTGCGGGACGCCGTGTTTGTCTCTGGCTCTGGGCAGTTGTGAGTGAGGGGGATGGAACCTTCCACATTTCTTGCAGTAACTTTAGATTTTACTTCAGATATTAGAGATATACAGCGTGGAAACAGTCCCTTCGCCGACCCATGCGACCACTCCGTACACTAACACAATCCTACACACTAGGGGCAATTTACAATTTACACCGAAGCCAATTAACATACAAAACTGTACGTCTTTAGAGTGTGGGAGGAAACCAGAGCACCTGGAGTAAACCCACATGGTCACAGGGAGACCGTATGAACTCCGTACAGACAGCACTCACAGTCCGGATTGAACCTGGGTCTCTGGAGGAAACCCAGGACAGAAAGGTCAGAAAAGTCCTGGGCCTCCTCCATTGCCAGAGTGCGGCCCAGTGTAAATTGGAGGAACAACACCTCATATTTCGCTTGGGTAGTTTACACCCCAGCAGTGTGAACATTGGCTTCTCTAATTTCAGGTAGTCCTTGCTTTCTCCTTCCTTCCCCTCCCATTCCCAGCTCCCCCACAAGCCCACTGTCTCCGCCTCTTCCTTTCCTTTTTCCTGCCCCTCCCCGACATCAGTCTGAAGAAAGGTATCGACCCGAAACGTCACCTATTCCTTTCCTCCACAGATGCTGCCTCACCCGCTGAGTTTCTCCAGCATTTTTTGTCTATTTTCGATTTTGTCTATTTTCGATTTTTCCAGCATCTGCAGTTCCTTCTTATACATTCCAGATATGTTCATAATAACGTTGATAACACCAAGCATAAATAAAGTGAAAACCATCGGGGGGGGGGGGGAATTATTGATCAATGGATATTCAGACCAACTTATGGATGATTAAGCATTCTTTGGAACAAAATGGACCGATTACAATTATTTTACAAGCAGGCTAAAGTATATATTGAAGTGAATGAGAGAGCATCAGTCTGACTGATTTGGATTAATTTAGTCTTAACCTGTCATCATGGCTTAATGACCATGCTGACAACCTCCACTAAAATTGCAGCCTGCAGTACCGTCTGTTATGTATAATTTGTGCTATAAAGTTTTTGGTTTTAGTTGGCAGCAATTGTAGTTGCAGATACGTTGTAGATTTTTATAACGTGTTTTGGTTGCAGTCCATCTCTGGAAAAAGTCCTTTATGGAAAATGGAACAGTACAACAAGGAGCAGGCCCTTCGGCCCACAATGTCTGTGCTGAACACGATACAAGTTAAACTAATCTCCTCTTCAACTCCCCCTCCCATTCCGAATCCGACCTTTCTGTCCTGGGCCTCCTCCATTGCCAGAGTGAGGCCCAGCGCAAATTGGAGGAGCAGCACCTCATATTTTGCTTGGATAGTTTACACCCCAGCGGTAGGAACATTGACTTCTCCAATTTCAGGTAGTCCTTGCTTTCTCCCTCCTTCCCCTCCCCTTCCCAGCTCTCCCACAAGCCCACTGTCTCCGCCTCTTCCTTTCTTCTTCCCGCCCCCCCCCGACATCAGTCTGAAGAAGGGTCTTGACACGAAACGTCGCCTATTCCTTCGCTCCATAGATGCTGCCTCACCCGCTGAGTTTCTCCAGCATTTTTGTGTACCTTCGATTTTCCAGCATCTGCAGTTCCTTCTTAAACACTGGTTATCTATAAACCCTTGTTAACGTCACCATCGTGTCTGCTTCCATCGCCATTCCAGGTGCCCGCCGCACTCTGTTATTTAAAAAGGGAACAAAGCTGGAGGAGAAGGTGGGGGCAGGACAAAGCCTGGAGAGTGATAGGTGGTATCGTGAGGAGGGTTTGATTTTCAGGTGGGTGGAATAAGTGACCAAGGCTCGAGATGGCAGGAGGCAGGAGGGTGTCAGATGAGGAGAGGGGGGGGTGGAGATGGAATGTAAAGCCGGAGAGAGGGGGGCTGTCGGGTGGAAGGGGGGAGGGGAAAGTGGGGGATAAAAGAAATGGGAGACGTTGGGGTGGGAGATGAGGGTACGAAGGAAGGCAAAGGATCAGCGTGGGGGGGGGGGGTGGAAGAGAAGTTTGTGTAGGAGATGAGGGAGTACACCAGGGTGGAGGTGAGAGGAATGCAAGGAAACAAAAAGCCTAAGAAGTCATGACGGAAGTTGTTGAGACATTTCCAAATGGTGAACGTTTCACCATCTGTTTCACCGTCTGAAGAAGGGTCTCGACCCGAAACGTCACCCGTTCCTTCTCCAGAGATGCTGCCTGTCCCGCTGAGTTACTCCAGCATTTTGTGTCTATCTTCATTTCACCATCTACCATGTTGTCTCCCCGGGATTTTATCAATTCGATCGCCCCTCATTCGACTAAACTCCTCAAAGAATACACATCTAGCTGTTCTTTAGCTGTTCTCGACAGTACAACCCTCTCTCTCCCCACACGAGCTGGCCGAGCAAATCTCTCTCTTATTGAAGAAAGAGTAAATGGGAGGAAATAGTTTCCATTGGCAGAGGGTTCGTAACCAGAGAACAGAGAGTGTGAAGGTTGTAAGGAACAAGATGTGTCTTTTAAAGGCAGATTGGATAAGCAAATTAAAATGAAAAATGTGCCGGGTTGGAGATGGAGTGAATCCAAGGGCTTATTCAGAGGCAGCTCCCAATGTCGTCTACAACCGCAGCTGATGCCAGGCCAGTTGTTAAGTTTCAGAGCTTAAGTTTCAGAAACTTTCAGAGTTTCCGCCACACCAGGGCATCTGAAATGTCCTCATTCTTCAGGGAACGGGGGTTCCCCTCCTCCACCATAGATGAGGCTCGCACCAGGGTCTCTGCCATACCCCGCAACACTGCTCTCTCTCCCCATCCCCCCACTCACAACAAAGGCAGAGTCCCCCTAGTCCTCACCTTTCACCCCACCAGCCGTCACATACAACAAGTGATCCTCCGTCAGTTTCGCCACCTCCAACGTGACCCCACCACTCGCCACATCTTCCCATCTTCCCCCCATGTCTGCCTTCCGCAAAGACCGCTCCCTCCGTAACTCCCTTGTCAATTCTTCCCTTCCCTCCCATACCACCCCCTCCCCTGGTACTTTTCCTTGCAACCGCAAGAGATGCAACACTTGTCCCTTCACCTCCCCCCTCCACTCCATTCAAGGACCCAAGCAGTCGTTCCAGGTGCGACAGAGGTTCACCTGCATCTCCTCCAACCTCATCTATTGCATTCGCTGCTCTAGATGCCAGCTGATCTACATCGGTGAGACCAAGCGGAGGCTTGGCGATCGTTTCGCCGAACACCTCCGGTCGGTCCGCAATAACCAACCTGAACTCCCGGTGGCTCAGCACTTCAACTCCCCCTCCCATTCCGTATCTGACCTCTCTGTCCTGGGTCTCCTCCATGGCCACAGCGAGCAACACCGTAAATTGGAGGAAATGCACCTCATATTCCGCTTGGGCAGTCTACATCCTGGTGGCCTGAACATTGAATTCTCCCAATTCTGCTAGCCCTGGCTGTCCCCTCCCCTTCATCAGCCATCTGGTTGTCTCCTCCCCTCCCCCAGCCCTCGGGCTCCTCCTCCGCCTTTTCCTTTTTTCCTTTCTTCTCCCCACCCCCTATCAGTCTGAAGAAGGGTTTCGGCCCGAAACGTTACCTATTTCCTTCGCTCCATAGATGCTGCTGCACCCGCTGAGTTTCTCCAGCATTTTTGTGTACCTGTTAAGTTTCAGTTTTAGACTGAGTTTTTGTTCTGCAGCAGATTATTAGGTGGGCAGAGTGGAGTTTGATGACACATCAGCCATGATCTTCTTGGATGGAGGAGCCTACTTGAAACAGTCCTTGAAAGTCCTGGATAGAGTGGATGTGGAGAGGATGCTTCCACTAGTGGGAGAGTCTAGGGCCAGCGGGCACAGCCTCAGAATGAAAGGACGTTCCTTTAGAAAGGAGATGAGGAAGAATTTCTTTAGCCAGAAGCTGGTGAATCTGTGGAATTCATTGCCACAGATGGCTGTGGAGGCCGTCAATGGATAATTTTAAGGCGGAGACAGATAGGTTCTTGATTAGTACGGGTGTCAGGAGTTATGGGGGAAAAGACAGGAGAATGGGGTTTGGAGGGAGAGATAGATCAGCCATGATTGTATGGTGGAGTAGACTTGTTGGGCCCAATGGCCTGATTCTGCTCCTGTGACACGACCGTGTGAACGTGAAAGGCTGTTACCATGTTTCAGAGATGGGGCATTGACGGATTGATTCTTGACTTGAGAGTTGGGACATGTTGGCCGGTATGGGCAAGTTGGGCCAAAGGGCCTGTTTCCACTCTGTATCACTATAACTCCATGGCCTTCATTACCAGACTAGATGAGAGCTAATACAGTCTACTTTCCCCATCTAAAGTATAAAAGAAAAATGAAAAAGATACTATTTTAAAATCCTCTGATCCTTTTTTTTTGTGGGCAGCTTGTGGCTCCAATGAGGATTTCATTTTATTTGCTGGAGTTTTCTGGACACTCCTGAAGGGTTGGCATACCTTGCTGTTTTCAATAAACTTACCAGCAGTAAATCCGAATATTTGTTCACCGTGGATGTGACAATCCGTTCCTTCTTTTTTGAATATGTGGCCAGGCTGTGAATCCACGCGGTGAATGTCAAATACTGGAGGAGAGCCCAAATGAACTTAAAACTCTAGTTTACTCCATATTTTTCCCTTCATTCTCTACATTCATAAACCCAAACTTGACGCTCCAACCGTGTTTTAACCTTTTCCCTAAATATTTCCCGATTGCGGTGTTTTTGCAGAACTATTTCAATGCCGTAAAAACGATTGCAAGTTGAACTCTCTTATTTAACTGGGCCACATCACAAATAGTGCTTGCATTGAGCAACAAGAGCGGCAGATAACTAACTCTGTGATAGGGAGGTGACCGAGTCCAACGCCCTGTATCTCTGTTTCTCCAAGGTTGCTCAGATAAGCCAGAGGTCCATCTAATTATTTTACACATGGAATATTCACCCAATGCTTATTGTAATTTGTTTCGGAAAAGGTTTTGTTTACAAATTAAAATGTCAAGCCAGCTTTGCGCTGTCTCTATAATTTGTGCTTTACGACATAATCAGCGGTTTGCTGCTCAGCCCTGCACTTTTCTTGATTTAGAAGTCCCCTTTTGCATTTTTCCCCTTCCTGCTCTTTGGAAGGTCATCATTATCAGTCATGGCTCCACTTGTCCCACTTTCCCCGCAATGCTTCATCCGAGACTCCAATCAGTGAGTGAAAGTCAAAATACTGGAAATCTGACACATGGACAGAAATGCTGGAAGCAGTCATGACTTATGGTCTTAGGAGCAGGATTTGGCTATTTGGCCCATTGAGTCTACTCTGCCATTCAATCATGGCTGACGTATCTTCCCCTCTCAACCCCTTTCTCCCCATCACTTTTGACACCTGTACTAATGAAGAATCTGTCAATCTCCGCCTTAAAAATACCCAATGACAGCCTCCACAGCAGTCTATGGTAATACATTCCTCAGATTCATCACCCTCTGCTGAAGAAATTCCTCCTCAATTCCTTTATAAATGCATGTCCTTTTATTCTGAGGCTGTGCCCTCTGGTCCAAGACTCTCTCACTAGTGGAAACATCCTCTCCACATCCTATCTATCCAGGCCTTTCACTATACGGTAAGCTTTGCTGAGGTCCCCCTCATCCTTCTAAACTTCAGCGAGTACAGGCCCAGTGTACGTTAACCCACTCATCCCCGGGATCATTCTCGTAAACCTCCTCTGGACCCTCTCCAACGCCAGCACATCCTTCCTCAGATATGGGGCCCAGAAATGCCCACAATACTCCAAATCCTCCAATCCTCCTGTCAGCAGGTCAGGCAGCATCTGTGGAGATGATTATTTCAGTTTGATGACCCGCCATCGGAACTGGGAAACCAGAGAAAACAAAAGAAACTGCAGATAGACACAAAATCTGGAGTAACTCAGCGGTCCAGGAAGCATCTCTGGAGAGAGGGAATGGGTGACGTTCCGGGTCGAGACCCTTCTGCAGTCTGAAGAAGGGTCTTGACCTGAAATCAAATGTCTTTGCACCGTTTTGCTGTCCTTGCATTTGTTATTGAATTTATTCGTATTTAGTTCACTTAGTGTGCTTCAAGCAAACTAAAGGGCCTGTCCCACTTTCACGAGTTATTCACGAATTCTCCCGAGTTTTCCCCTGATTCAAACTCGCAGAATGTTCGTAACGAGTCCGTAGGAGGCCGTAGGAGTCCGTAGATATATCGTAGCGGCTCGTTATGCCAGCCGTCGGTACTCCTGGCATCAGGTAAGTCGGGACGTTTTTCCAGCCCGTTAAAAAATGTCCACGAGTAAAAAAATGGTTGGGATGAAAGAATTTAAGTCGTGAAAGTGGGACACGTCGTTAAGAATTTAATTGCAGCCTGATGTATAAACAATTAGAATTTGATTCAAACTGTGATAGATAACTTTGGATGATAGCTACTCGTGTAAAAGCTCAGATAAGGTATATCGTAAAACATGTGTGCTTTATCCCCAGGTCAGTTAACTGGTTCACACTGGAATGGAACAAGTCTCCCGAAGGGTGGCCTGGCTGGCTTGTCGGGCAGCGAGCGGCAGAGAGGTAAAAGCCTAGCTCACCTTCACCAAATGAAAGCTTGGGAGAAGGAGAATTACTATTGTTTTACTTCTACCCTTCACAAAGAAAATGTTTTGATGTAGCTCGAAGGATAGTGGTCGCACTCTTGCACACACGACCAGTACAGGGGTGGCACTGTGGCGCAGCGGTAGAGTTGCTGCCTCACAGCGCCAGAGAGCCGGGTTCGATCCTGACTACGGGTGCTGTCTGTACGGAGTTTGTACGTTCTCCCTGGGACCGTGTGGGTTTTTTCCGGGTGCTCCGGTTTCCTCCCACACTCCAAAGTGAACAGGTTTGTAGGTTTATTGACTTTGGTATAAAATGTAAATTATCCCTAGTGCGCCAGTGTACAGGGTGATCACTGGTTGGCTTGGACTCGATGGGCTGAAGGGCCTGCTTCCACGTTGAAACTCTAAAGTCTGAAGCACAGCTGGAGTAGAGCGTTTGCTGAGTTAGCTGAATAGGAGAATACAGACAGAAGCTCATTCATTCCTCATAACTATCCTGTGACTCTTTTGGAAAGTGAAGATTGCAGATGGAATGGGAGATGGTGGGAACTAAATGAAAATTATACAGCGGAGATTATATCATTAAAGAGGCTTCCTCGCACTGCTGGAGGGTCTCGTGTTGCATTGACATCTGCATAAAAATCATTGACGTGCCAGCTTAGGGTATGCAAACATAGTTATTATGTTACAGGATTATTGAGGCAGAGGCCTGAACTAATGAATCAGTGGCAAGAATCCAAAGTCCAGCACAGCAACTGGGCAATGTGAATTCCATTAGTAAAATACATTTAGATTTGAACGCTAGTTATGGTTCATGGTAGCAATGAAATCGGTGTGCTTTTGTTAAAATCCATCTTGCTGGTGAAGAGACCTCCCATCCTCACCTTTAGTGGCTCTCGAGACACAGCAGTCATGTTGCCTCTGCAAGAAACCTTCTGAAATGGCTGAGATACTACTCATTTCAGGATGGGTAAGAGACTCATGGGTAAGGGTCTCTGACTCATTTAATGGTTATCCTTATTCAGGGTTGGAGTATTCTTGAGAGACTTGAGTACACAATGCACCGTGATTCCTGAACGCAGTGCTAATAGGTTGGTCAAGAAGGCTTTCGATTAACTGCAGGTAAACGCCGCACTATATCTTTTGCTACTCTTCTGGCTCGGCGAACAATCCTGCTCAGGTGGATGGAACCTACCCCTGCCCACTCATACACAATGGCTGACAAATATT
>JAXLNO010002098.1:12500-115380 GCA_038087875.1 Malacoraja senta | reverse complement strand
TGGAAACAGAGTCCTGATTGTGGACTCTCGACCCGAAACATAAACTGTTCCTTGTCTTCCACGACAGATGCAGCTCCACACACCGGCTCATTTGTCTTGTGCTCCAGATGCCAGTTTCGGCAGAAGAGGAAATCTCCAAGCTCTTAAGCATGGCTTTAACATAGAATCATAGAAACATAGAAAATAGGTGCAGGAGGAGGCCATTCGGCCCTTCGAGCCAGCACCGCCATTCATTGTGATCATGGCTGATCATCCCCAATCAATAATCCGTGCCTGCCTTCTCCCCATATCCCTTGACTCCACTAGCCCCTAGAGCTCTATCTAACTCTCTCTTAAATCCATCCAGTGACTTGGCCTTCACTGCCCTCTGTGGCAGAGAATTCCACAAAGGCTAACATTTAATTGCAACGCTGCGATGTGCCATCTTTTTATTGCAATAATAAATCACTTGAGATATTAGGCGGACACAAAACATTCCATCGTCATTCAAGGTCACCATTGATTAAATCTCAAGTGGGGTCGGGTCATTATCCCAGTGCGCTTTATAAGGCTTCTTTCACCAGGTCAGGCAGCCTCGAGTATGTGGCAACCTTTCAGTATTCATTAAATATCTGAGCTTGAAGTTTTAATGGCGGCATAAGGCTCAGAGCATTCTCCAAGTCTGACGTGACAGGAATTGAACAAGTCCTGGAGCCTCTCATTTCTACCTTGTGTTCAGAAAATAATGATTAAAAGCAGCTGGCTCGGAGAGGCATAGGTTCTGAATGCTAGGTTATTTGGTGAGGTGAGTGCGTACTGACCTCGTTCATGCATTTCGATAGAACAAATAGCCGACATCAGCAGAAACCTTCACAGCATTGAACTGCTTGTCCAAACATTCCTCACCGATGGCAGTTCAAGGTGGTACATTGTGTGAAACAGATTCCAGGTTTGAGCAGGATTAAAGGGGTCTATATTTATTATCAGACGCTGTAGTTAGAATTAGGTGGTCGCGGGGTGACGCCTGTATGGTCGTGAGTAGTCGCACAATGCGTCGTACTTTTTCTGGTTGCCACTGGATTTTCAACATGTTGAACATTTTCGGTTTCCTTAAAGGGCCTGTCCCACTTACGCAACTTTTTCGGCGACTTGCCGACTAGGTCAATGAAAATTTTCAACATGTTGAAAGTTTTCGGCGACCTTTAACGATCTATGACGGGTGCCGGCAGTCGCCGAAAAAGTCGCGTAGCCCTTAAGAACGTCATTGTTCTATCTGGGACATATGACAATAAAACACTCTCGGCTCTTTGCGGCTCTTGAATCCCGGGACAACATCGTCTGGCCTTCTCCGGCCCTCCATCCACTCACTATCTGGTTGTGGGCGCTACTGAAATGCAGTAGAGTGCCAGGAGCAGATAGCTTCCCTCGCACGATGAGTTTGTGTGTGAGCGCAGTTCTGGCCCACAGTGGCTATTTATAACAAGACGGAGATGTTGAAGGACTTTGTGGCTTTCTAGCTGAGCTTCGTACAGGCTTCACCACTTGTTTTTACACTATCATTGCTTGCTATCCAGTCAGCGTAAAGACTATCCATGATTACCATCAAGCCGTCCACCGTGTACAGATACAGGATCAAGGGAATATGTTTAGTGCAAGATAAAATCTGGTTACAGCTGCTACCTGGGTCTCCAATGAGGTAGATGGGAGGTCAAGACCGCTCTCAGGTTGGTGAGAGGACGGTTCAGTTGCCTGATAACAGCCGGGAAGAAACTGTCCCTGAATCTGGAGGTGTGTGCGTTCGTTTTCACACTTCAGTACTTCTAACCTGATGGGAAGAGGGAGGCTTGTGAAACATGTTCAGCTCCGGAGGTACAATGGGTCGCTGGTCAGGAATGGGTTAACCATCCACATTGCTCATTCCAAGTCCTGAGCTCTTGTGGGTTTCTGCTGTGGTCAGTGAACCAGTGAGTGGCCCTGATGTATAATCTGTCTCTTTGATTTATGCCTTTGGATGATGAGCTGCAGAGCTGTGCAATAGACTTGGATAAACGGCAGTGCCAGGAACATAAGATAGATAATTTGGCATTGGCTGTGCCTCGGGTCAGCCATGCCAGTGTAAATGCTGTTGATCCAGTTCTACCTGTCCTTCTCCCCTTCTGTGCTAACATTGGCACAAAACCTGCGTCCCCATCCAGAGTGGGGCTACGTGCATTTGCCGAGCAGCTGGTGTTTAAGTTGGCAGACGGCAGCCCCATTCCGTGTCGCGGGTCCCATTCACTATCGCCAGGCAACCACGGATGCTGGTGGACTTGAGATGTGTGTTCAGCTGCTTCTGCTAAAGAATGAGCCTTGGTGTGAAGGTAGTGGGGGGGCACTGTCCCTGCCTTGTGTTTGCAACAGACCCCTGCGGTGACAACAGTTTAAAAACGCGGATGGCTTCTCAGAAGAACTCTTAAAGGGAGCAGCAGAGCGGCAGTAATTTGCACGTGGGCTTCAAGGACTCATCAATTTTATGGCTGTCCGCAGATTTATGTGGTTTTGCGTCTTTTAAACCCTTTGAACTTTGTTTGAAATAGTGCAAACAGATGCTCGAGGGCCAAAGCAATGTGACCAACATATGGGACCTGAGGCACCAACTGGGCAAAGTCCCTGTCACTTGCCATCATGCTGTTATGTCAGGGGACATACTGGATGGGAGGATGGAAAAGATTAAGGTCCATTAAGTTGGAGTAACTCAGCGGGTCAAACAGCATCTCTGAATGTCAACACTTGGAAAGAGCTACTGAGTTCCTTTGACATGTTTCCAGTCTCCTGTGCACACTGTATCAAGTAATACTCTATGTTGATCTCACATCTTGCTGATCCCCCTTCCATTGCCCACTTTCCATCATACACTTTCCTTCCCATTTTCCTTTGTGTTGAGCATCTGTTAATTCTCATTCCTTTCCCTAACCCCATTCCTTTATCCCTTTCTATACTTTTCCAAAATTACTGGAATGCTGTTCTATTTCTCAGTAATTTGTCCCAATCCTCCCCCAATCTTTATCAGACTCTTGTCAGGTTAATATCTCCGGCACTTACTGATTTTATTCCAGATGTTTGGTATTTGCTTTTGATTTATCTCATTTTAGTTTAGTTTGGAGATGCAGCGTGGAAACAGGCCCTTCGGCCCACCGAGTCCGTACCCGTCCCGCAATCATCCGTTCACTAGTTCTATCCTACACACTAGGGGCAATTTATAGAAGACAACTAACCTGCATACTTGCATGTCTTCGGAGTGTGTGAGGAAAACAAAGAGAACCCACGTGGTCACAGGGAGAACGTACAAACTCTGTACAGACAGCACCCGTAGTCAGGATCGAACCCTGTTTGGCAGCAACTCTACCGCTGCACCACTGTAATATGGGTCTCTCCACCAAGAGCCAGCTACTGGGACCAGGTCAGGAATGGCAGATACTTTTGTTTCTCTCCCCTTCTCATATTTACTGTCCAGAAAATACTTGAGTCTGAGGAAGGGTCTCGACCCGAAACGTCACCCATTCCTTATATCCAGAGATGCTGCCTGGTCCGCTGAGTTCCTCCAGCTTAAATACTTATAGGCCTCCTGACACTACCATAAGTTGCTACTTCACATTGAGCTATTTAAAATCCCACCGCTTGTGAGAGGAAGGTGTGGGTCCAGTGATCAGTGTAATCACATCAACAATGCAGTGATCACAGCATTTCTTTCTTTCACCCACCTCACCATTAAATTGATCAGTCTGAAGAAGGGTCTCGACCCGAAACGTCACCTATTCCTTCGCTCCATAGATGCTGCCTCACCCGCTGAGTTTCTCCAGCATTTTTGTCTACCTTCGATTTTTCCAGCATCTGCAGTTCCTTCTTAAACATTTCAACGTTAAATAGAATGGCTTGTGTTTTTTAGATAACCAGACTACTTTCATTTCTTCACCGTTATTCATTTATTCGTGAGGCACTGCGGCAATTGATTGTTCATCCCTAATTGCCCTCGGACCTGAGATGCCAAGTCAAAGTTGACCATGTTGATGGAACAGAACACGGTGTGCTGGTGAAACTCAACGGGTCAGGCAGCATCTGTGGATGGGATGGATAGAAGACATTTGGGGTTGGGACCCTTCCTTAGTCTGAGACGTTGTCGGTAAAGTTCCTTTTGCAAAAGCATGTTTGACCAGACCAGTCCAAATAAGGAGTTCACATTTCCTTCCCAGAAGGACATTGGAAAACTACTGTAGATGGGTTTTACGACCATTCAGTTGTTTTACAGCCACAATTGTTGTTTAGTTTTAAGTTACAGATTCTTTAATTACTTCTTGTAATTAAAAACTCATGACCACGGGATCAGTGGTCGGAAACTCTGGCTGTAAGTCCAGTAAGTTAACCGCGATGTTACCATATAGCCTCCGCGCTTAGTTTACATCAGATGTTTAAGGATGGTGACAGTTTCTTGGCTCCTGCCTCTTTTCACTGTAAGCATTCCAAAGACGTTTTGGCTTGCACGCCGTCTTCTATCTCATTTGCGTATGAGACATAATCCTTTGGAAAGTTTTCAAGGAAGAATGAAGAACAGATTGGTAGCGGTGGTCCTTAAAGCAGAGGCCCGACACCCCCACTGCAGAAGCCTCTGTAATTAAGCAACATACTGTAGGATTGCCAAGGGTTTGTCAGCAACAAGGGAAGGCTATTCTTCATAAAAAAGATCATCTCTTTTTAATGATTCAACTGCTATCAATCATAGGTCTGTGAACCTGGTAACCAGCCTTGATGTTTCATTCAGTAACACATGCCGATCTTTTTACTAAAGTAATTAATATCACATGCGTAATCATCCAAACACATCCCTTTCACCCAGTTACTCACTTTGTTGCTCAATCACTCTGATTTGTCTTAAGTCCAACAAACTTTCATATTTTATGAAATCTAGGCGAGACCAAGTGTAGTCTCGGCGACTGTTCCGACGAACCCTTGCGTTCGGTCCGCCAAGGCCCGCTTGATCTCCCGGTCGCTCACCATTTCAACTCCCCTTCCCACACTGAGCTTTCTGTCCTGGGCCTCCTCCATTACCTGAGCCGTGGGTGTCAGGAGACGGGTGTCTATTCGTGACTGTTCCCAGCAGAGACCACACTTCCATGCAGTGTCTCCTCGACAACATTCAGGCAGTGGTTGCTAACCTTGCCCATCAGTTGCTGACACCCTCAGAGTGTGGTCAGACCAGTCATTGCTGGTGTATCAAAAGCCTCTCTCAGTGATGGATGCTGAAATGACCCACTCAGAGTACATTCTGTGATCTTGCTGCCATGTCCTTCCTTCAGTTGGTGTTGCCCAGGGAGGAGCACTAATTATTTAGCTGAGGAAAGATGATCATCGGCGGCATCCTTGAAAATCTTTGGCCTGATGACCAAGTTGCCGAGTCAATAGACAATAGACAATAGACAATAGGTGCAGGAGTAGGCCCTTCGAGCCAGCACCGCCATTCAATGTGATCATGGCTGATCATCCACAATCAGTACCCCGTTCCTGCCTTCTCCCCATATCCCCTGACTCCGCTATTTTTAAGAGCCCTATCTAGCTCTCTCTTGAAAGCATCCAGAGAACCTGCCTCCACCGCCCATGGATGGATATTACCAGGGATTGAGACAGCATCTGGTGGGGGGGGGGGGGGGTCCCCGACCCAAAACTTCGTCCATGTTCCCCAGAGATGCTGCTGGACCCACTGAGCTACGCCAGCACTTTGTGCCATTTATTGAGATGGTGAATGTCACTTTGTGAGTAGAGCAGTCAAGCTGTGAATTAACCAGTTTGTGGATGGAGCCACACCAGCTTGCCAGAAACTCACGGTAGCCCTGTGCAAAATTTTGGAGCTGTGTCTGAATTCAGTGAATAGATCCAGGCCAGGTTGTCCACTGCTTCTATTCCAGCTGTGACGGACTGGCTGGCTGTGTCTGCGGAGAGACGGTAATATCACCGCATGTCAGGTCCAAGACTGGAATTTCCATGACATTGCGCTGAAAACCTACCATTAATTATTCAAGATGTTTAAGAAAGAACTGCAGATGCTGGAAAAAAATCGAAGGTAGACAAAAATGCTGGAGAAACTCAACGGGTGAGGCCCCCCCCCCCCCCACATCAGTCTGAAGAGGGGTCTCGACCTGAAACGTCACCTATTTTCTTCACTCCATAGGTGCTGCCTCACCCGCTGAGTTTCTCCAGCATTTTTGTCTACCTACCATTAATTATTCAAGAGACTTTGGTATGTTTTATTAATAAAATTGCACAGGTGGGAGCAAGCCTCACACAGTCTCTCTCTCTCTCTCTTCCTTTCTGCCACAAAATACAGACTCACTATTAAACAGACATGAAAAGTTCCATTTAGGGTTTGGTGGCCAGTGCATTCTGTTTAATCCACTGTCTGGTCTTGTTCTCAAAACCGCAACCTGTTTAAGCTACGCTCCCTTTTGATAAGGATCTTGTGTATTGTAGAAAGTGCAATTTCCCAGTCTGCAGTACAAAGATTTTAAAAGTATTGATCTTCACTTGTAGCCTGGAGCAATGAATACTTCACAGTCTATGTTCCTTGGACAAGTGATTATCTGTTCAGCTTTAGTGTCCTTCGTTTTCTTTGTGTTTTCATTCTTTCTTTAAATTACAATAGACAATAGATGCAGGAGTAGGCCATTCGGCCCTTCGAGCCAGCACCGACCGCCATTCACTGTGATCATGGCTGATCATCCCCAATCACGTGCATGAGTATATAAAGCTTTGAAAACTCAAACTCATCAAATGTGTGAAAGCTGAAGAGTTCCGTTTTACTCTGTGTAAATCAGCATCCACGGTACCTTGTTTCTACAAAGGGACCCATATGCCGGAGTAACTCAGCGGGTCAGGCATCATCTGTGGAGAACATGGATAGGTGACGTTTCACAGAGTGCTGGAGTAACTCAGCGGGTCAGGCATCATCTGTGGAGAACATGGATAGGTGACGTTTCACAGAGTGCTGAAGTAACTCAGTGGGACAGGCAGCATCTGTGGAGAACATGGATAGGTGACGTTTCACAGAGTGCTGGAGTAACTCAGTGGGACAGGCAGCATCCGTGGAGAACATGGATAGGTGACGTTTCACAGAGTGCTGGAGTAACTCAGTGGGTCAGGCAGCATCCGTGGAGAACATGGATAGGTGACGTTTCACAGAGTGCTGGAGTAACTCAGCGGGTCAGGCAGCATCTCTGGAAGAACATGGATTGGTGACGTTTCAGGCCGGGACCCTTCTTCAGACCACTGTACCCGGCACAGATATTTGGACATATATCGTCCTTGGGCGAGTCTTCTCTGCTGTGAATCTGAAGAAGGATCCTGACCTGAAACATCACCTGTCCATATTCTCCAGAGATGGTGCCTGACCCGTTACGTTGCTCCAGCATTTTGTGTCCTTATGTGTAAGCCAGCATCTGCAGTTCCTTGTTTCCACATTGTCTTCTGTGAGTGTTGTGTCTATGTTTGGTATATGTCTTTGTTCTTGTTTTTGGTGAGTGCGAGTGTGTGTCTGTGTGTACGCAGGCAGGCAGGCAGGCACGTTTTTGTATGTATGTAACTGTGATCCAGTGTATGTCTGCGTTTGCATCTGCAGTTGTGTGAATGTATTTGATTTGGTTTGTGTTTCCACGCCATGGAGCTCCAGATTACTTCCGGGTTCCTCCTGTAAATTGTCCAGCAACATCAGACACAATGCAACAGGATAATTTATTTGTGAATCCTGGAGAATGCTCGTTTAGGAATGGACATCCAGCGACAGGCACCCGAGGGGCAGGTTTGACACAAAGTCGGGGTGTACGTTACCTTGCTGCAAAAGCACATCTTCTCACAAACGGGGGATGACTCCAACTCTGTCTCTGTGACAACTTTATATTTCCCACAGTCTCTCATTTGGAGTCATAGAGTGATACACCATGGAAACAGGCCCCTCGACCAAACTGGCCCACACCGGCCAACATGTCCCAGATACACTAGTCCCACCTGCCTTTGGTCAATATCCCTCCAAACCTGTTCTATCCATGTGCAGTACCTGTCTAACTGTTTCTTAAGCATTGGGATAGTCCCAGTTTGAACTACCTCCTCTGGAAGCTTGTTCCATACACCCACCACCCTCTGTGTGAAAAAGTTACCCCTCAGATTCCTATTAAATCTTTTCCCCTTCACCTTAAGCCTATGTCCCCTGGTCATCTTCACCTTCTCTTGTGCATCAACCTGATCTATTCCTGTCATGATCTTGTTCTTCTATATAAGATCACCCCTCATCCTCCTGCGCTCCAAGGAATAGAGTCCCAGCCTAGTCAACTTTGTTTTTTCAAAGGTGATTGTTGAAATAATCCCAAATTAGAATAGTTGATCTTCAACATTAGGAGTTAAGGCTGGCTAAATATATATTTCACATCAGGGCCTTTTGTTCAGCAGTTTCATTCTATCTGGTCTACTAATGTCAACATTGTTGCATGTACAAATTCTTGTGAGTTGGTATGACTGTGAAACTGCCATTATATTTTTGGGGGGAAGGGTCTGAAGAAGGGTTTCGGCCCGAAACGTTGCCTATTTCCTTTGCTCCATAGATGCTGCTGCACCCGCTGAGTTTCTCCAGCATTTTTGTCTACCATTATATTTTTGGAATCAACTTGCTGCTTTTACAGCATTATTTCAAGTCAAGAATTCAGTATTTATTATTTTCCGTGATATTTTAAAGAAGGGCTAATGCTTTATACCCTGGAATGTGGAACGTCCAACACGATACCACCATCTACACTCAACCAGAACAGTTGAACGTGGCTGAGAAATGTTGTCTCTGAAATAATTGTAAGCCTACAGGGATCAGACAAATCAAATTACCGAAACTAGATGTCAAACTCTTGACCATCTGTAAAATGTTAGTGTCTGGATAATAAAAGCTGAAATCTTTTTCAACATTGTGTTAGAGGCTCTGCCCAGGGAGACTTCATTGCAGCGATCTACCGATAAGTGGCCCCTTTCAGCCGCCCCTGTTATCTAGTTAGATTATGACATATACCTCACTGCTTCCCCCCCCCTCCCATTCCCACATCAGTCTGAAGAAGGGTCTCGACCCGAAACGTTACCTATTCCTTCGCTCCACAGATGCCGCCTCACCCGCTGCGTTTCTCCAGCATTTTTGTCCACCTTCGATTTTTCCAGCATCTGCAGCTCTTTCTTAAACATGACCAGATTTTTGGTGATTCATTTAAAATGGATGAAGATTGGTCTTGTACAAGGACAATTTGAAAAGCTTTGTGGAGGTGATATTAATTAATTATAGCTCAAACAGACGAGCAGAGTTGTGGACAACCTCAGATGAGAGCAAGGCGGGCCCTAGCTCCAGCAAATGATTTCTGCTAGAGGGGATCTGAACAAAGCGTCAGACTGAATCTCAGGCCATTCTGACCTTTTGCTCATCATTTTAACAATGGAATTGAAATTTGAACAAAGTTGCAGGTCAGACAGTCATTAAGGCGAATGCAGGAGGTGTTTACTGTGGTTAATTGTAGCTGTACTGAGCGAAAGGCAGGATGCTGCAGACAAAATTAGTTCAGCAGGTTATTTAGTTTTAGTTTAGAGATACAGCGCTGAAACAGACCCTTCCGCCTATTAACACTTTCCCACACACACACTAGGGACAATTTTTACATTTACCAAGCTAATTAACCTACATACCTGTACGTCTTTGGAGTGTAGGAGGAAACAGAAGATCTTGGAGAAAACCCACGCAGGTCACGGGGAGAACGTACAAACTCCGTACAGACAGCACCCGTAGTCGGGATCGAACCTGGGTCTCTGGCGCTGCAAGCGCTGTAAGGCAGCAACTCTACCAATTATAGTGGCGGGAGGGTTACGTGGCTCTGGGATTACATAAGATGCAATATCAGGACTCGTGCCTCTTGTGGTGTATGCAAATTATATTATAGAGCCACAATGAAGAAAATTGCCAATGAGATGAACATTTTCATCGGGGTTGATACTTAGGAAGAATGCTATGGGCTCAGGAAGATGTATAGAGTTAACTTAGGAGGTACAATTGACAAATGGCATTCTGTCCAGAGGTAATGTATTTGGGAAGGTCAAACAAATACTCGATCAATGGTTGGAATCAAGGACTGGAGAAGAACATTTGGACCTTAGAAGACATGTCCACCAATCTCCACTTGTAGGCAGGTTTGTGAAGGCCTGTAGGATGGTTCAATAATGGAGACATAGCATATAAGAGCCAGTAGATCAAGCTAGAGGGTGGCAAGGTGGCACAGCGGTAGAGTTGCTGCCTTACAACGCCAGAGACCCAGGTACGATCCTGCCTACGGGTGCTGTCTGTATGGAGTTTGTACATTCCCCTCATGACTTGCATGGGTTTTCTCTGGGTTCTCCAGTATCCTCCCACACTCCAAAAACGTACAAGTTTGTAGGTTAATTTTCTTGGTACAAGTGTAAATTGTCCCTGGTGTGTGTAGGAAAGTGTTAATGTGCGGGGATCGCTGGTGGGTGCGGACTCGGTGGGCTGAAGGGCCTGTATCTATAAACTAAGCAAAACTAGAGCTACGTATAGTCACTAAAGTGTTGAGTATTGTTCTGATCAGCACTGTACAAGAAAAATGTTTTCAAGCAAATAGATGGTATTACCGTAGCTTCATAGTTCATCCCAGGGATGAAAAAGATTTTAGAGAATGTTGCACAGATGTTGCAAGAACTAATCATAGTGATGGAGAAAGACAAAAGAATTTGAGTGGGGAAAGTTGCATTTAATTAAGTGACATAGAAACATAGAAAATAGGTGCATGAGTAGGCCATTCAGCCCTTCGAGCCTGCACCGCCATTCAATATGATCATGGCTGATCATCCAACTCGGTATCCTGTACCTGCCTTCTCTCCATACCCCCTGATCCCTTTAGCCACAAGGGCCACATCTAACTCCCTCTTAAATATAGCCAATGAAATGGCCTCAACTACCTTCTGTGGCAGAGAATTCCACAGATTCACCACTCTCTGTGTAAAAAATGATTTTCTCATCTCGGTCCTAAAAGACTTCCCCCTTATCCTTAAACTGTGACCCCTTGTTCTGGACTTCCCCAACATCGGGAATAATCTTCCCGCATCTAGCCTGTCCAACGAAAGTATGAGAGGCCATGTGAGGAAAGTGAGATAGGGACAACTTACAAGGGACATGGATAAGGTGAAGTTAGACAAAACTGCTGGAGAAACTCAGCGGGTTAAGTGGATAAGGTGAACACTCATAGTCTTTGTCCCAGGGTGGATGGGGTGAAAAGCTCGAGGGCATGGGTTTAAGGTGAGAGGGGAGAAATTTAACAGAGATATATCAGGGGCAACTTTAACACTCAGAGGGCAGTCTGTATCTGGAATGAGCTGCCAGAGGAAGTTATGGAAGAGGATCTACAATTACAACTTTTGTATAGGCATACGGGTATGAAGTGTGTGGATGGATGCAGAATGCTACTTGGTCGGCATGGGCAAGGTGGGCTGAAGGGCCTGCTCTATGTCGTGCAGCACAATGACTCTGGGACTATAACTTGGGAGTTTGAGGGGGGGTGGGGGGCAGATGAGAAATGATTAATTCACTCTGAGAGCAGTGGGAGTGTGCTTGAATAGCTCGGGACTTGGCTCGTGGCTGCATTTCGTGCACCATGCCAGGATCAGACGCTGAAAGTACAGAGCTGAACATTTAGTTTGGCAAATCTAAATTAATGGCCTTGGCCTTCTAATTTGTTTTCGTTCCCTGTGTCACTAACTGCTGTCCAAGACTCGAGCTGCTCGGTGCCAGATAATTACTGCCTGCCTTGATTTTGTTTTCATCGAACACTGTTTCTTTCTACAGTTGCCTTTCTGGGGGATATAGCACTGGATGAAGATGATCTGAAATTATTCAAGATCGACAGGATTATAGATTTCAACAATCACAAAATCCAAACCTTTGGACACTCCTCAGGTAGGTTTATCTTTGAACTCTTGAAACTATTGGACTTGTGATTTCTACACCAAAACCCACACACACATCAATATACAAACCAAAGACCCTACAGCGAGCAAGATAGACCACTCGACGAAAAATACGTAGTACGGTCATGGGCAGATTCACGGGTAATTTTCGGCCCCATTTCCGTAACCGGCTTCCGTCTCCGCACCAAAGACCCCATCACAGTGGAGCAAGGATACTAGTGCGGAGACGGAAGCCGGTTACGGAAACATCCTCGTAAAAATAAGAGTTCTTTGATAAAAATCTTCTCCTCATTTTCAGAATTATAATTTATTAACACAAACTGTTCCCCCGCAACGTTGATTACACTGCGAGTCGAGTCGGGTCGGGTTACTGAAATGGATGAAAAAAAGGCCCACGTTCCGCTCCGTTGCGTACTACACGTCAGCCCATTGCATTTAGCAGGAGTGGTCTATCTTGCTCTGCTATAGAATCTTTGATACAAACCGCCAGTGCTGGTCTGCTGCTATTTAAAAGTGCACTGGAGGCCCGTTAGCCCTTTCATGTTCCCTCAAATGAACATAAATTCAATGTACATTCAATGGGTGGTCACCGTGGCACAGCGGTAGAGTTGCTGCCTAGATGCCAACGCAGCGCCGGAGACCCGGGTTCGATCTCGACTACGGGTGCTGTCTGTACGGAGTTTGTACGTTCTCCCCGTGACCTGCGTGGGTTTTCTCCGAGATCTTCGCTTTCCTCCCACACTCCAAAGACGTGCAGGTTTGTAGGTTAATTGGCTTGGTAAATGTAAAAATTGTCCACAGTGGGTGTAGGGTAAAGAGTTTGTGGCCAGGGTGAGAGGGGTCAGAGATGATCTTGCCCGCTCGCTTCCTGGCCCTTGCAGTGTACAGTTTATCAATGGGGGGAAGGTTGCAGCCAACAAACTTCTCAGCTCATCGAACGATTCGCTGCAGCCTCCGGATGTCGTGCTTGGTGGCTGAACCAAACCAGACCATGATGGAGAAGGTGAGAACAGACTGTACGATGGCCGTGTAGAATTGGACCATCATTGCCTGTGGCAGATTGTGCTTCCTCAGCTGCCGTAGGAAGTACATCCTCTGTAGGCAGATTCCTCCCCATCCTGGATCAGTCCAATCAGGGTTGTGTCGTCCGCAAACTTGAGAAGCTGGACAGGCGCGTCTGTGGAGGTGCAGTCGTTGGTGTAGAGAGAGTAGAGGAGAGGAGAGAATACGCAGCCTTGCTTTGCTCCTATGCTGAGGGTCTGCGGGTCCGAGATGTGCTTTCCCAGCCTCATGCTGCTTCCTGTCTGTCAGGAAGTTGGTGATCCACTGACAGAAGGGTTCAGGCACAGTCAACTTGGAGAGTGTGGAGTGTAGTAGCTCTGGCACAATGGTGTTGAATGCAGAGCTAAAATCCACAAACAAAATCCTTGCACAGGCCAATGCAAAGGATAGGTGTTGCCTCTTGCAGATCATATTTTCTGTAAGAAGGTAAAGTTATGATTTATCTGATACAAAGTTTGTAGTTCGTTAAAAGACATTAGCAATGATTGTAAATAATTATAAGAAATTAGTCTTGTGGGGCACCGACTTACCTCCAGTGCTTTTGGCAGGCAGAGCCCAAAGCAGATGTTGGCCAGCTGCAGTATTAACTTGAGTAGTGGAGTCAGTTCAGTAGTTACCTCCTCTTTTCTCAGCTGCCACGTAGTTATTTAGCACCAAGTACCACAGCACTGAGTGCAGATTCAAACGCACGGCTTGTGATCAATGCATCTGTCATCTCTTGGAGGGATTTGGCATCCTCCCTCAGGCAATGGCAAGGCTCGAGGCAAGGTTTCGCATGGTGGACTACTGGTCCAGTGGGTGAGATCACCTGAGATCCAGGATGAGGTAGTCAATTGTCTTGGTGGGAGGTGATATTGGAGGCACAAGGAACTGCAGATGCTTGTTTACTAAAAAAAAAAGCCACAAAGTGCTGGAGTAACTGGTGGGTAAGGCAGCATCTCTGGAGAACATGGACAGATGACATATCAGGTTGGTACTGGAGTGGTCCGATTGTCGGCCTGTGGTCGGTGGTGTGTTTCAGGGATCAATGCTGGCTTCTTATGTTCATCATCTTGATTTACGATTTGGATGGAAACGGGGGCGGCAAGATTAGTAAGTTTGCCGATGACACCAAAATGGATGGTATGGTTGACTGGAGAAAGTTGTCGAAGAGTACGACCGAACCTACTTCAACTGGGAAAGTGGGAAAAGGAATGGCCGATGGAATCTCACTCAAACAAGTGCAAGGTGATGCGTTTGGGGTAATGAAACCAGGGGGGGACAGGCAGTGAAGGACGGGACCCTGGGGAGTGTTGTGGGATGGCGAGGACAAGGGGTACAAGTACATAGCTCGCTGAAACTGGCAACATGGGTGAACATGATCTATCCTAGTCGCTGCCTCAAAAAGGCAGCCAAATTCATCAAGGACCCACACCATCCTGGCCACACACTTATCTCACCACTGCCATCAGGAAGAAGGTACAGGAGCATGAAAACTGTAACGTCCAGGTTCAGGAACAGCTGCTTCCCCACAGCCATCAGGCTGTTAAACACAATGACAAATAAGCTCTGAGCTCTGAACTGCAAAAGACCATATTATTATTAATTGTTATTTGCACTATATTTGTTATTTATTGAACTTTTTCTTTTTTTTTTCCTCTTCCCCTGTTATATACAATGTTTACATATTCACATATTCTGTTGTGCTGCGGCAAGTAAGAATTTCAATCTCCCGTCCGGGACATATGACAATGAAACACTCTTGACTTGACTTGACTCTTAACAAGGTGGGCAAGGATATGGCTGCTTGCCTTCATAGGGCAGGACATTGAGCACAAGAGTCGGTACGCCACAATACAGATATACCCAATGTGTTGGGGAGACTGTACCTGAAATATTGTATATCGCCATACTGTAGGAAGGATGTGATCATTAAAGATTGTGCAGAGGAGCCTCAGAGGGTCGTGGCCTGGATTGGCGGGTTTTGCCTGGACTGAGTTCTCAGGAGAGACTGTTCTTCCTGCAGCACCGTAGCTGAGGGGCGACCTTATGGAGTTTTCAAATCACGGGGGCGTAGATAAGGTGGATGGCCACAGTCTTTTTCCCAGGGTAGGAGAGTCTAAAACTGGAGCGCGAAGGTTTAAGGTGAGAGAAGAAAGTTTCAAGGGGAAGTTTTTCACACACGGGATGGTTGACAGATAGAGCATGAGCTGCCAGAGAAAGTAGACGAGGCGGATAGAATAATAACTTTGTAAAGAAGTTTAGACTGTTTGGTTTAGTTTAGAGATACAGCGCGGAAACAGGCCCTTCAGCCCACCGGGTTTACACCGACCAGTGATCCCTGCACATTAACACTATCCTACATACACACACTAGGGACAATTAAATTCATTTTTAATACAGGGCCAATTAACCTACAAACCTATGTGTCTTTGGAGTGTGGGAGGAAACCGAAGGTCTCGGAGAAAACCCACGGGGGGAACGTACAAACTCTGTACAGACAGCACCTGTAGTCGGGGTCGAACCCGGGTCCCTGGGGTTGTGAGGCAGCAACTACTGCCGCGTCACCGTGCCGCCACCCACTGGTTCACGGATGGGAAAGCTTTTCTTTAAATATTTATTTCATTAGAAGCAATTGTACGAGGAGAAAGTAATCGACGTGACAATTATACAATTTTCATACTACTGCTTCAATTTAACATTTCATAAACTAATAACTAAATCGGGAAAAAGGAAAAAGGAAAAAAAGGGAAAGATAGAAGAAAAGAAAGAATTTCGAAAAAGACACGAAAAAGAAAAGAGAAAAACCCCCATAACTAACGAAGAAGGAAAAGAAGCAGAGATATGTCCCACTACCCTTCCCTACGCCCCCTCACCCGACCCTAGCGTCGGTTTTGAGTTTGTGTTCAACCATTATGTTGTTGAAGAAATTCGATATAAGGAGACCATATTTTGGAAAATGTATCTGGTTTGTCAGTCAAGTCGAGCCTTATTTTTTCTAGATGTAGTGTCTCGGTCATTTCTGTGATCCACATCTTCACTATGGGGATGGGAAAGCTTTTCGAGGGATATGGGACTAGTGCAGCCGAATGAATTAGGAACAGATTTTTTGGCTATGCCAGTTTGCATTGATCAACTTTTGAGAAACAGGGGAGCCCAAGCTCCAACCTAGATGGCAATGCAGCAAAGTGTTTGATTTGGAGCCACACTGCGCTGCAACCCCCTGCACAGTTGTCCCTCCGCAGTGTGTGTGTGAGCTGGCATTGCTCCCTCTGTTCACGTTGCAACCAGTAGCCAAAGTACCAGTTCTTAAAGGGAGAACACAGCAGAGAATCTGTCTTTGAAACCAGAATGCTGCCTCGAACTCATAATCACCTTCAATATTGCCTTTCAACTCTCCTGATATCTCCCTGTCACTGTGCAATTGCCCCCACACCCTCACAATAGACAATAGATGCAGGAGTAGGCCATTCGGCCCTTTGAGCCAGCACCGCCATTCACTGTGATCATGGCTGATCATCCCCAATCAGTACACAGTTTTGCTTCCTCTCATAAGATCAAAAGTGATAGGAGTAGAATTAAGCCATTCGGCCCATCAAGTCTACTCTGCCATTCAATCATGGCTGATCTATCTCTCCACTCCTAACCCCATTCTCCTGCCTTCTCCCCCTAACCTCTGACCCCGTACTAATCAAGAATGTATCGATATGCATGGAGAAACATTTAATGTTGCACTTCATTTCATTTTAAAATGGAAAGTCATTTTTCGTTAGTGTCCGGATCCAGTTGACTTCTGTCCACAAACTGCTCCACATAGATTGACTGCACCAGCTCTTGGTAACTGCCTACAGCAGTGTGAGTGTGCTGGGATAGAGCTCTATTCTGGCATTACAGGCATTGCACTTGCCACGTAGAATCATACAGCTTGGAAACTTGCCCTTCAGCCCAACGTGCCCATGCCGACATTCTGTACTAGTCCCACCTGCCAGCGCTTGGCCCATATCCCTCTACCTAACCCATCCATGTACCTGTCCAAATGTCTCTTGAATGTTATGATAGCACCTGCCTCAACTACCTCCTCCGACAGCACGTACCCACCACCCCTTGTGTACAAAAGTTACCCCTAAGGTTCTTATTAAATCTTTTCTTTAATCTGAAGAAGGGTCTCAACCCAAAACATCACCCATTCCTTCTCTCCAGAGATATTGCCTGTCCCGCTGAGTTACTCCAGCTTTTTGTGTCTATCTTCGGTTTAAACCAGCATCTGCAGTTCCTTCTTACACAAATCTTTTCTCTACACGTGTAGAATCCTGTGAATTATTATTTCATTTACTGTTGTTCTCCGAGTCTTTTACTGAGTCTGAAGAAGGGACCCGACTCGAAACGTTATCTGTACATTTCCATCCTCTCAGTTCCTCCTGTGTTCTGATGTTTGCTCCTAATTCCAGCGTTTGCGGTCTCTCGTATCTGTCATTAACTGCTCTTGACCTCTTTCTGACCTGGGAATTCACAAAAACGCAGCTAGCCTCAAATTCACCTTGGGGTGTGGTATTGTGGATCAATTATACCACGTGGTTCTAACGGCACACATTGCTTCACCTCAACGGTAGACTTGGAACAAAATGCAATGCGATGCAATGGTGTAATGCCTTTGTCGTTGCAAAACAGAACACTCTCTGTGTTAACTGTGACCGGCGACAATGGAGGTCTACAACTGGGATAATTATCCTACTGGAAACACAATGCTTGGCTTTTCTCATGAGGAAAATGACATGCTGTTTGGCTCAGAGCCTTCTGGTGAATTCAAGTAATGATCACCAGTGAAACAGCTGGTAGTGTGAATGTAAGTAGGAATAAATTACGTGTTGTGGCGTGCCGGACCAGGTGACCAATCTGCTTTTAATTGTCCTTAGAAATCTTAGTTTAGTTTAGAGAAATAGGCCCACTGTTTCCGTGCCGATCAGCAGTCCCCGCACACTAACACTATCCTACACACACTAGGGACAATTTGCGCTTACACCAAGCTAATTGACCTACAAACCTGCACATCTTTAGAGTGTGGGAGGAAACCGAAGATCTCGGAGAAAACCCACGCAGGTCACGGGGAGAGCGTACAAACTCCGCACAGACAGCACCCGTAGTCGGGATCGAACCCGGGTCTCTGGCGCTGTGAGGCAGCAACTCTACCCGCTGCACCACCGTGCCGCCCCTATTAAACAGGGATGAGAACACAATTAGCCATGAGGTTAATAACGAATGGTTATTCTTGCGTCACATGGAGTACCACGATCTGAGGGATTTCAGGAAAAGTAAAGATAGCCGCTGTTGGGATTTTGTATTGAATATTTCAAGCCCATCACAATATGGTTTCATAGTCATATATTTCACCAGGAGACTAACTGGTCAGCCAGATCTTTGAATGAGCTGTGCCATTAGTCTCAATCGCTGGCTCTTTTGTTATGGTCTGTAGGTATTTACTTTTGAAAATTACCACTGGTTCAGATCCTACAAATCTTACAGTGTGTGTATTCTGGATCGCAACGAAAGAAAATGATCACTGATTGTGGATGATCAGCCATGATCACATTGAATGGCGATGCTGGCACGAAGGGCCGAATGGCCTACTCCTGCATCTATTGTCTATTGTCACCCCTCTGCTCCTGCTGTGCAGGTAGTTAATGTCAATTCAGTTTCAGTTTAGTTTATTGTCACGTGTACCGAGGTACAGTGAAAAGCTAAGGTAGACAAAAATGCTGGAGAAACTCAGCGGGTGAGGCAGCATCTATGGAGCGAAGGAAATAGGCAACGTTTCGGGCCGAAACCCTTCTTCAGACTGATGCAGGGTGGGGGGGGGGGGGCGGGAAGAAGTGAAACGCTTTTGTTGCGTTCTAACCAGTCAGTGGAAAGACAACACACGATTACTATAATGTCATCTTGTTCCTGTCACAAGGATCAGTTCGCTATTTACTCTATCAAAATTCATTCCGTTAAATATCTCTCTTGAATCTTCGTGTTAGGAAAGAACTGCAGATGCTGGTTTAAATCGAAGGTAGACACAGAATGCTGGAGTAACTCAGCGGGACAGGGAGCGTCTCTGGAGAGAAGGAACGGGTGACGTTTCAGGTGGAGATCCTTCATCGAGAGGAACGGGTAACGTTTCAGGTGGAGACCCTTCTTCGAAGGGTCTCCACCCGAAACGTCACCCGTTCCTTCTCTCCAGAGATGCTGCCTGAGTTACTCCAGCATTCTGTGTCTACCTTCTCTTGAATCTCCTCTTGTTTTGCTGAGGGCAGCGAAAGTTAATTGCATCTTCTTTGGTCTCTCCACATAATTGAAGCCCTTCATCCTTGATGCTATTTTGGTAAAGTCATCCGCTCCCCCACCTTCCCCATTTGAAGTTGTTGAGTAATTGAATAACCAGCAGCGGCCGGCCAGCGTGATCTTTCCATCGCAGCTGTGTGGATAATAATTTAAATGAATCTAAACATCCTTTGGAAGATCAGAGTTTTGTCTGCTCTTGGAAGAATGCGTTTTTTTCATGCGCAAACAGAGTTTTCCCCGGGGCTACAGGTGTTAGAAACAGAGAATGTAAAGTGTCCAGATAATAAAAGGCCTGTCCCATTGTACGAGGTAATTCAAGAGTTCTCCCGAGTTTTCCCCTGATTCGAACTCGGAGAATGTCGTATAGGTCCGTAGGAGTTCGTGGATGTCTCGTAGCGGGTTGTACGAGTAAAAAGTATTTAAAAATTTCATCACGAGTAATTTTTTACTCGTGGACATTTTTCTCAGTGTTGAAAAACTCCAGAACCAGGGGCTACAGTTTAAGGATAAGGAGTAAGCCACTTCGAACGGAGACGAGGAAACACTTTTCCTCACAGAGAGTGGTGAGTCTGTGGAATTCTCTGGCTCAGAGGGCGGTGGAGGCAGGTTCTCTGGATGCTTTCAAGAGAGAGCTAGATAGGGCTCTTATAGATAGCGGAGTCAGGGGATATGGGGAGAAGGCAGGAACGGGGTACTGATTGGGGATGATCAGCCATGATCACATTGAATGGTGGTGCTGGCTCGAAGGGCCGAATGGCCTACTCCTGCACCTATTGTCTATTGTCTATTGAAAAAACGTCACGAGTTTACCGCATTTCCCGAGTTCCTGCCGTTACTCGTACGAGCCGCTACGAGACATCCACAAACTCCTACGGACCCGCTACGGACATTCTCCGAGTTTGAATCGGGAAAACTCGGGAGAACTCTTGAATTACCTCGTACAGTGGGACAGGCCTTTAAGACATTTTGAATCATGGCCTCAATGTACTTGCATGTAGTGGGGCGGTACAGTGGCGTACCTGGTAGAGCTGCTGCCTCACAACAGTGCCAGAAACCCGGGATTGTTCCTGACCTCGGTTGCTCTCTGTGTGGAGCGTGCACGCTCTCACTGTGACCGCGTTGGTTTCCTCCAGTTGCACTGGATCGATGGTCGGCGTGGACTCGGTGGGCTAGATGGGTCTGTTTCCGTGCTGTGTCTTTCAATCAATCTAATTGAGAGTGAATTGATTGCCACTTTGACATTATTTCCCACCTGTCCTGGTACTTTTCCAAGTCTTTGAAAAGCAGACAAAATTCTTTTGGGGTTTAAGAAGGAACTGCAGATGCTGGAAAATCGAAGGTAGACAAAAGTGCTGGAGAAACTCAGCGGGTGCAGCAGCATCTATGGAGCGAAGGAAATAGGCAACGTTTCGGGCCGAAAATATAAGGAAAACCTCAAATAAACCGAAGGGTTTCGGCCCGAAACGTTGCCTATTTCCTTCGCTCCATGGATGCTGCTGCACCTGCTGAGTTTCTCCAGCACTTTTGTCTACCTTCTTTTGGGGCTTGTTCGGATCGATGCATGGATGATGTTTTTCCCCTGGTTGGTAAGTCTAGAAATAGAGGTCAAAGTCTCAAAATGAAGGGTCAGCCATTCTGGGCTGAGATGAGAGAAAAGGGGAGGGTGGATTTCAAAGGTACTTTGTCATCGCATGTACCGAGGTACAGGGAAATTCCTTTTTTGCATGCAGTTCAGTAAAAGTATTACTATCGATGAACCCAATCGCGTGGGCGGCCACGGTGGCGCAGCGGTAGAGCTGCTGCCTCACAGCGCCAGAGACCCGGGTTCAATCCCGACTACGGGTGCTGTCTGTACGGAGTTTGTACGTTCTCCCCGTAACCGCGTGGGTTTTCACCGAGATCTTCGGTTTGCTCCCACACTCCAAAGACGTGCAGGTATGTAGGTTAATTGGCTTGGTATAAATGGAAAATTGTTCCTAGTGTGTGTAGGATAGTGTTAATCTGCGGGGATCGCTGGTCAGCGTGGACTCGGTGGGCCGGAGGGCCAGTTTCTGCGCTGTATCTCTAAACTTTGTTGAGGGCAAGTGGATAGGAATAGTGCGCAGACAGTTTGCAAGAGTCGCCATGTCTTGGTGTCATCCTTTCAAGAATGGATACAGGCACATGGATATGCAAGGGATGGAGGGAAATGCAGGCAGAGGAGATTAGTTTATTTTGGCATCATGACCAGCTCAGACATTGTGGGCCGATGAGCCTGTTCCTGGGCTGTACTTATCTATGTTCCATGCAATGATGTGAGGCGCACCAAAGTGCCTCTGGTCTTCTGAATCTTCTGAATTTGTAGACGGCAGGGCAGTACTCTGCATATCGCCAACTTGGATGTGTTGTGCACACTAACATGCTGTTAGTGCCCCCTTAAAACTGTCTAGTGAAGGTGATTTGACTACTGTTGTCTAATGCCTCTGGTCTTTGCAATACCTACTGAAATTTGGTACACATTGAAGAGCCCATATATCTGCCATTGACTGAATGGCAGGTTCTTATAAGTTCACGATGAGGTAGAATTTACCAAGCATTCTGATTTCAGAATGACTCAACTCATGGCGATATTCCGATTCTCCCTTTGTACTCTACCAGACTGTGTTCCAAGGCTCTCCCCATCTGAACGGGAAACATAGAGAGAGCCTTCCGTCTCCACAGCCATCTCTAGGTTTCTGGTACCATCAACTTTGTTCTCGCTGGAGTGCAAACCCACAGAACACTGGCAAGGCACATTGGCTGAGTTTCCATGCTGTACTGGCCAATGCAGCAATTAATGGACAAGGTTTACACACTCTGGGGCACTGGGTAGAAGCCAGGTTTTCCAGGAAAGCGACTGGGGTCAAAACTCTGCAGGTTCCTCAATGATGCATTTATAACACATGAAGAAATGCCTTGGGTCATTTATGAAGTTTGGCGTAAACAGTAGGGGCCAGAAGCCAAGCTAGCGCATCGAGGATGTTGTTGCTAAGTTCCAGTCCCCACGTGTGGCTTCCGACACTGAGCGATGAAGGTATTGTAGGAGTGAAGAGCATTTGCAATGTCAGGCCCAATTATTGAAGGCAACACAGTGGGTTTCATTCGAAGTCACACAATGGAGGAATAGGTTGGAGAACAAAACACCTTGTAACTTCTCTTCAATGGTCGGTGTGAATGACACGGCAATAATGGAGACGTGGCAGTGAGGGTGAAGGTGCACAGGGACGATCTATTCAAGGGAATGACATTTGAAGATATCACTTCACATTGAGATGGAAAGAAAGCTAAGTGCTGAAACGGTATTTGGACTTACTGTGCCTTTCTTTGTGAAAGATGACACGTACTGATTCTGTCAATACCTATCAGAGCAAATTTAAGTAAAATGGACCAAAACTCTGCGAATAACTGGTTCGTGTTGCTGTTGGAATCGATGCCAATGGGTTGAGTTCTTGGTGACCCCTCGCAGGGCCAAACAGCAGATGTGGGATCATTATAACAGCTTCATGCTGAGCAGCAGACTGCTCTCTCTCTCTCTCTCTCTCTCTCTGGAACTATCATTCACTGGAACCTTGTATTGATTGGCATGCATGAGGTAAAAATAATATCGTCATTGGAAAGTCAAGTTGAGAGGCTGCTAAGTAGAACACCTCCCTCCTCTCCCATTGAAAACCGCTCCATGCTAAAAGTGTGCGTCTAAAAATTCCCTGCTGGGAGTTAAAAAAAAATAAAAGAATACAGAATAGTGAGACAAAAGTGTTGGAGAAACTCAGCGGGTGCAGCAGCATCTATGGAGCGAAGGAAATAGGCAGCGTTTCGGGCCGAAACCCTTCTTCAGACTGGAGGAAATAGGCAACGTTTCGGGCCGAAACCCTTCCGGGTTTCGGCCCGAAACGTTGCCTATTTCCTTCGCTCCATAGATGCTGCAGCACCCGCTGAGTTTCTCCAGCACTTTTGTCTACCTTCGATTTTCCAGCATCTGCAGTTCCTTCTAGAACAGAATAGTGAGAGTTGGATAGTGTGGATGTGGAGAGGATGTCTCCACTAGTGAGAGAGTCTAGGACTAGAGGCTGCAGCCTCAGAATTAAAGGACATTCTTTTCGGAAGAAGATCAGGAGAATTTATTTAGTCAGAGGGCGGTGAATCTGTGGAATTCTTTGCCACAGAAGGCTGCGGAGGCCGTCAGTGGATATTTTTAAGGCAGAGATAGATGGATTCTTGATTAGTACAGGTGTCAGTGGTTATGGGGAGAAGGCAGGAGAATGGGGTTCGGAGGGAGAGATTGATCATGATTGAATGGTGGAGTAGACTTGATGGGCCGAATAGCCTAATTCTGCTCCTATTCCTTGTGACCTTATGACCACATATTGACAAGAGCTGGGATCTGATCGTCTGCTGTTACTCATGCTGTTACTCAGATGAAAATCCTTTACTGGGAAGGGTAGTTGTGGGATTTTGTATTTTGTGAGTAATTACTTGTGCAAGAACGTCAGTCCTGATGCGTTATGTAAATACCGATGATGACGTTGATGCTGCTTTTGAAGCTGATGAATTCCTACGTACTCCTCAGGCCTGCACTGTCTTGTTGAAGCCCTGTGGCCACAAGATCAGCAGGTTCCCGTCTCTTTCCCCTTGTATGTGAAACAAAACACTACTCGTGGATTTTGCCGGACTCCGCGGGAACAGTAGATTCTTGTGGGGCTACCTACAGAGGGTGGAAAAGATTCATCGTTGGATTTGGAGAAGTTGGGTCACGGGACTTATAGAAACGTACAAAATTCTTAAGGGGTTGGACAGGCTAGATGCAAGAAGATTGTTCCCGATGTTGGGGAAGTCCAGAACAAGGGGTCACAGTTTAAGGATAAGGGGGAAATCCTTTAAGACCGAGATGAGAAAAACATTTTTCACACAGAGAGTGGTGAATCTGTGGAATTCTCTGCCACAGAAGGTAGTTGAGGCCAGTTCATTGGCTATATTTAAGAGGGAGTTAGATGTGGCCCTTGTGGCTAAAGGGATCAGGGGGTATGGAGAGAAGGCAGGTACAGGATACTGAGTTGGATGATCAGCCATGATCATATTGAATGGCGGTGCAGGCTCGAAGGGCCGAATGGCCTACTCCTGCACCTATTTTCTATGTTTCTATGGGAGACGAAGCACGCGGTTCGCGAAGAAGGTTCTGAGGAGGTTTTGTAAGGGATGCAGGGAACTGCAGATGTTGGAATCTTGAGCAAAACACAAAGTGCTGGAGGAACTCAGCAGGTCAAACAACATCTGTGGAGGGAAATTGCTCTCAAATTCACTTGGACCGTCTCCCACACCTACCTCCCCTTTCATCATCTCTCCGTCTCCATCACTGGAGAACTTGCTGCCAGAGGAAGCTAGAAGCAGATTCATTTGTGACTTTTAAAAGACATTTGGACAGATGGAGTGATATGGAGTGGAAACAGGCCCCACGGCCCAACTTGCCCACACCGGCCAACAAGTCCCAGCTACACTAGTCCCACCTGCCTGTGTTTGGTCCATATCCCTCCAAACTTGTCCTATCCGTGTACCTGTCTAACTGTTTCTTAAACGTTGGGATAGTCCCTGCCTCAACTACCTCCTCTGGCAGACACAAAATGCTGGAGTAACTCAGCTGGTGAGGCAGCATCTCTGGAGCGAAGAAATGGGTGACGTTTCGGATCGAGACCCTTCTTCAGGTCAGTCTCGACCCGAAACATCACCCATTCCTTCGCTCCATAGACGCTGCCTCACCCCCTTATAGTTTTATACTCATTGAAAAAGTCATAGAAAATTAGTAAAACAAATTTGTGGACTCGTGCCAGAAAGTACAAAGTTTAGCACCGAGTTGGGTTCAAACCCTGGAATAGAATAATTAACTGGGCGCTAGAGTGGAGGGTCTCGAGCACGATGGGCCAAAGACCTCCCATGTTTGACTTTAACTCGTGACCTTGTGAACGCTCGCCTGGTGAATGGCTCCGTGGGAAAAATACTCCAGCATCCATAGAAACGCACTGCAGATGAGTCATTGCCTTCAGCCAACTGGCCCAAAAAAGCAAAAGCCCCCCAGCTGATATCTCAAGGGAAAGAAATAATGAGCCACAAGCGGAGAGCTTTAACAGCGTTCCCACTGTAATCTGTGCGGTGTCTACTGTGTCTCTTTGGATTTACGACAGGGAACAGGCTGCAGACTCCGTGTCAGTCGAGGGCTGCGTTCAGACCTCCTGTCGACTAAGGGCATCTGATCCCATTAATTGCGTGTAGACAAAAGCGCTGGAGAAACTCAGCGGGTGCAGCAGCATCTATGGAGCGAAGGAAATAGGCAACGTTTTGGGCCGAAACCCTTCTTCAGACTGGAGGTAATTGGCAACGTTTCGGGCCGAAACCCGGAAGGGTTTCGGCCCGAAACGTTGCCTATTTCCTTCGCTCCATAGATGCTGCTGCACCCGCTGACTTTCCCCAGCACTTTAATCTCCCTTCGATTTTCCAGCATCTGCAGTTCCTTCTTAAGCAATTAATTGCACGTCAGGAGTAACATTGGGCAGCATGGCGCTGCTTCCTTCATGGGTACCCACGTCCCTTCCTCACGCTGACCTTCACACACATCATGAGGTGCACAGCAGGTACACAGTTGTTCAACCAGCCAGCAATGCTGCAATTAAAGCCCCCCCCCCCTCCCCCTGTCCAAAAAGACGTTTACGATCTCACCAAAAACCTCTTTGGAAGGAGCTTCGCCTATGTAACTAATATTTCACATTATAGTCCGCACGTGTGTTTAATTAAACCTGTGTGGATGTTGTTTGAATGAAGGAGTTGGCAGCCAGCTGTTACCACAGAAATCCAAGGCTGCAAAGCTTCTCTTGAGGATGTTTAGTGTGGTTTTAAGTTCTGTGCAATTAAGATCGCCGCTGCTTTCTTTCCGGGAGTCTGCATCATTAGGAGGATGTGGGACTCGGCAGCAAGGGAGGTGGGTGGCTAGAGTTATTCGAGGGCACCAAGGGTCTGCTCGCTTTGCTCTGGGTTAGAATGTAGAAGTTCTGGCACAGATACTGGCCGTTTGGCCATTTCCAACAGCTAGCGATCCCTGGCTACTCGGAAGGAGAAAGCTGGTTTCCTGATCCGAGCAACACAGCAAGGGAAGGACCCAACCTGCCAAAAGCCGCTGTTTGTTTAGTTAAGGCAGCCTAGTTGTTATGATCTTGGACCAGTGATCCAGAGTTTATAAGTTCAACATCAACCAGGGCAGATTGTAAGTTTCACAAGTTCCAGGAGCAGAATAAGGCCGTTCAGCCCGTCAATTCAAGCATGGCTGATCTATCTTTCCCCCTCAACCCCATTCTCATGCTTTCTCCCCATACCCCCTGCATCCCATACTAATCAAGAATCTCGCAAACCCATTGCCACTTTCATTGCCGCAGCCCTCTGTGGCAATGAATTGCACAAATTCACCACCCTCTGACTAAAGAAATTCCTCCTCAACTCCTTTCTAAAGGTAGGTCCTTTTATTCCGAGGCTGTGCCCTCTGGTCTAGACTCTCCCACTAGTGGAAACATCCTCTCCACATCCACTCTATCCAGGCCTTTCGCGATTCGGTAAGTTTCAATGCGGTTCCTCCCCCTCATCCTTCAGCGATTACAGGCCCATTTTCAGACAATTCCAGTGAGTACAGGCCCATTTTCAGGCAACTCCAGTGAGTACAGGCCCATTTTCAGGCAACTCCAGTGAGTACAGGCCCATTTTCAGACAATTCCAGTGAGTACAGGCCCATTTTCAGACAATTCCAGTGATGTACAGGCCCATTTTCAGGCAACTCCAGTGAGTACAGGCCATTTTCAGACAATTCCAGTGAGTACAGGGCCCATTTTCAGACAATTCCAGTGAGTACAGGCCCATTTTCAGGCAACTCCAGTGAGTACAGGCCCATTTTCAGACAACTCCAGTGAGTACAGGCCCATTTTCAGGCAACTCCAGTGAGTACAGGCCCATTTTCAGGCAACTCCAGTGAGTACAGGCCCATTTTCAGGCAACTCCAGTGAGTACAGGCCCATTTTCGTCCAACACTCATCATGTGTTAACCCACTGGTTCCTGGGATCATTCTTGGATCATTGAGTTTGGTGAGGTGGAAGCTTTGGTGTGTGTCTGGTCTGTGTTGCTCCCTGACTCCTTCGCTCCTCAGGGCATGGCATGGAAACCAAGTGCTTTTTTAAAACATTGGGAACATTTAGAATGATGTATTTATTCGGACCATTAACACTATTGGTGGCTGTTGAGGTGACGGGTAACCATAACTTGGCCGTGGTCTGTATTTTGAAAGAGGGTGGATTGAAACTGAGGAGCTGCCGAAGTATTGCCTTGGCAGTGAGACTCTGCACACAGTGAGAGGGGGGCAGCAGAGGGAATGATAATCTATCCAGAGAGGACACACAAGGAGTAACAACGTCTTCAGTTCATACCAGCCTTTGCATGGAGGAGCTGTTTCTGCTTATGGTAAGAATGTGAGGTGGGATCAGGAGTAGGCCAAGCAGTTTAGTGTTTTTAACCCTCCACCCTCCCGCCGTTCGATAAGATCACAGTGCGGCACGGTGGCGCAGCGGTAGAGTTGCTGCCTCGCAGCGTCAGGGACCCGGGTTGGATCCTGACGTTGGGTGCTGTCTGTGCGGAGTTTGCACGTTCTCCCTAGATCAAACTACAATAGGGAATGGTAATCCAACGGTTGGAGCAGAGAGTTGCAGACAGGTAGGTGTGGACGAACAGGATGTCCAGAGGTGGAGGTAGTAAGCTAAGAGTTTCATGGACTAGGGTTGCAGACGTTGGAATACAGGAGATGAAGATGTGTTGGAAGGAACTGCAGATGCTGGTTTACACCAAAGATAGACACTTCTTCTTCTTCCTTCGTGCACAGCCTAAAGTTGTTGGACAACTTGTTCTATTTGATCTTCCGTTTGTGCACGTTGAGTTGATTGCATTAGTCGAAACAAGGCGGACCACGTGAAGGTTGCAATCTTCCACCCCAAAGATAGACACAAAAAAGCTGGAGTGACTCAGCGGGACAGGCAAAGCAATCTCTGGAGAGAAGAAATGGGTGAGGTTGCGGGTCGAGACCCTTCTTTAGACAATAGAATTGATTTCCTCTGTGGGAGATCCCAGAGTAAGGAAGGGTAATCTTAAATGAGAGAAGGTATTCAGCATGTTGTCAAAATGCAACAACTTCACACGAACATTACCCTAATCTCCACCAACGTCTGCTAACCTCCCAAAAACCTATTCAGGTCGAATGACCTAGTTTAGTTCAGTTTAGTTCAGTTTAGTTCAGGTTTAGTTCAGTTTAGTTCAGTTTAGTTCAGTTTAGTTTAGTTTAGTTTAGAGAGATACATCGGTGGAAACAGGCCCTTCGGCCCACCAAGTCCGCACTGACCAGCGATCCCGAACACTGGCACTATCCTACACACACTAGGACAATTTACATTTACACCAAGCCAATTAATCTGCAAACCTGCACGTCTTTTGAGTGCGGGAGGAAACTGAAGATCTCGGAGAAAACCCGCGCAGGTCACTGGGAGAACGTGCAAACTCCGTACAGAGAGCACCCGTAGTCAGGATCGAACCCGGGTCTCTGGCGCTGTGAGGCAGCAACTCTACCGCTGCCCCACCGTGCCGCCCCAAACACACGTGAAGATCTGAAAATCAAATTGGCGGATATTCGTTAAGTGAGGATGATTAAACATATATGAAAATAAAGCAGTGGATGAGGTTGAGATTTGATCAGTATTAAGAAAACAGCGGAGTGGCAGAACAGATTGAAGAGACCAAATGGCTTCCCCTTGATCCTGGGTCTGCTTCAGAGTGTCTTGGCCTCACAGCAGAGAGCACATAGATGTAGGAATAATGGCTGCAAGAGCAGCGGGGGAGTTGCCTTTTACTGCTGTTTTCTCGCCTGCCGTTGCACAATTCAAAAGCACAGTTAATGGAGTTCAGCTGCATGCACTTCATCCAAAGCTGCCTGGACTTGTGGAGTCAGAGGCAGCTTGCAAGTGCCAGCTCTGTCCGCAACACCTGAAACGATGAAAGCTTGTTTAATGATGTTCAGAAACCCGAGCCTGCTTCTTCTCTTTCCACTGATCTTCCACGCGCTCACTCCCACCAGTTTGTTTCCAGCCCAGATTTCCCACATTCGTTGATCTTGCTGTTCCTTTCCCACATTGCTGGTCTGTGCTGCCTGTAACAAGAGGTGAAACGTGGCAGTGCCTTTAAAATCTGCTGCGGGACGCCGTGTTTGTCTCTGGCTCTGGGCAGTTGTGAGTGAGGGGGATGGAACCTTCCACATTTCTTGCAGTAACTTTAGATTTTACTTCAGATATTAGAGATATACAGCGTGGAAACAGTCCCTTCGCCGACCCATGCGACCACTCCGTACACTAAACACAATCCTACACACTAGGGGCAATTTACAATTTACACCGAAGCCAATTAACATACAAAACTGTACGTCCTTTAGAGTGTGGGAGGAAACCAGAGCACCTGGAGTAAACCCACATGGTCACAGGGAGACCGTATGAACTCCGTACAGACAGCACTCACAGTCCGGATTGAACCTGGGGTCTCTGGAGGAAACCCAGGACAGAAAGGTCAGAAAAGTCCCTGGGCCTCCTCCATTGCCAGAGGTGGCGGCCCAGTGTAAATTGGAGGAACAACACCTCTTATTTCGCTTGGGTAGTTTACACCCCAGCAGTGTGAACATTGGCTTCTCTAATTTCAGGTAGTCCTTGCTTTCTCCTTCCTTCCCCTCCCATTCCCAGCTCCCCCACAAGCCCACTGTCTCCGCCTCTTCCTTTCCTTTTTCCTGCCCCTCCCCGACATCAGTCTGAAGAAAGGTATCGACCGAAACGTCACCTATTCCTTTCCTCCACAGATGCTGCCTCACCCGCTGAGTTTCTCCAGCATTTTTTGTCTATTTTCGATTTTGTCTATTTTCGATTTTTCCAGCTCTGCAGTTCCTTCTTATACATTCCAGATATGTTCATAATAAGTTGATAACACCAAGCATAAATAAAGTGAAAACCATCGGGGGGGGGGGGGAATTATTGATCAATGGATATTCAGACCAACTTATGGATGATTAAGCATTCTTTGGAACAAAATGGACCGATTACAATTATTTACAAGCAGGCTAAAGTATATATTGAAGTGAATGAGAGAGCATCAGTCTGACTGATTTGGATTAATTTAGTCTTAACCTGTCATCATGGCTTAATGACCATGCTGACAACCTCCACTAAATTGCAGCCTGCAGTACCGTCTGTTATGTATAATTTGTGCTATAAAGTTTTTGGTTTTAGTTGGCAGCAATTGTAGTTGCAGATACGTTGTAGATTTTTATAACGTGTTTTGGTTGCAGTCCATCTCTGGAAAAAGTCCTTTATGGAAAATGGAACAGTACAACAAGGAGCAGGCCCTTCGGCCCACAATGTCTGTGCTGAACACGATACAAGTAAAACTAATCTCCTCTTCAACTCCCCCTCCCATTCCGAATCCGACCTTTCTGTCCCTGGGGCCTCCTCATTGCCCAGAGTGAGGCCCAGCGCAAATTGGAGGAGCAGCACCTCATATTTTGCTTGGATAGTTTACACCCCAGCGGTAGGAACATTGACTTCTCCAATTTCAGGTAGTCCTTGCTTTCTCCCTCCTTCCCCTCCCCTTCCAGCTCTCCCACAAGCCCACTGTCTCCGCCTCTTCCTTTCTTCTTCCCGCCCCCCCCGACATCAGTCTGAAAGAAGGGTCTTGACACGAAACGTCGCCTATTCCTTCGCTCCATAGATGCTGCCTCACCCGCTGAGTTTCTCCAGCATTTTTGTGTACCTTCGATTTTCAGTTCCTTCTTAAACACTGGTTATCTATAAACCCTTGTTAACGTCACCATCGTGTCTGCTTCCATCGCCATTCCAGGTGCCCGCCGCACTCTGTTATTTAAAAAGGGAACAAGCTGGAGGAGAAGGTGGGGGCAGGACAAAGCCTGGAGAGTGATAGGTGGTATCGTGAGGAGGGTTTGATTTTCAGGTGGGTGGAATAAGTGACCAAGGCTCGAGATGGCAGGAGGCAGGAGGGTGTCAGATGAGGAGAGGGGGGGGTGGAGATGGAATGTAAAGCCGGAGAGAGGGGGGCTGTCGGGTGGAAGGGGGGAGGGGAAAGTGGGGGATAAAAGAAATGGGAGACGTTGGGGTGGGAGATGAGGGTACGAAGGAAGGCAAAGGATCAGCGTGGGGGGGGGGGTGGGAAGAGAAGTTTGTGTAGGAGATGAGGGAGTACACCAGGGTGGAGGTGAGAGGAATGCAAGGAAACAAAAAGCCTAAGAAGTCATGACGGAAGTTGTTGAGACATTTCCAAATGGTGAACGTTTCACCATCTGTTTCACCGTCTGAAGAAGGGTCTCGACCCGAAACGTCACCCGTTCCTTCTCCAGAGATGCTGCCTGTCCCGCTGAGTTACTCCAGCATTTTGTGTCTATCTTCATTTCACCATCTACCATGTTGTCTCCCCGGGATTTTATCAATTCGATCGCCCCTCATTCGACTAAACTCCTCAAAGAATACACATCTAGCTGTTCTTTAGCTGTTCTCGACAGTACAACCCTCTCTCTCCCCACACGAGCTGGCCGAGCAAATCTCTCTCTTATTGAAGAAAGAGTAAATGGGAGGAAATAGTTTCCATTGGCAGAGGGTTCGTAACCAGAGAACAGAGAGTGTGAAGGTTGTAAGGAACCAAGATGTGTCTTTTAAAGGCAGATTGGATAAGCAAATTAAAATGAAAAATGTGCCGGGTTGGAGATGGAGTGAATCCAAGGGCTTATTCAGAGGCAGCTCCCAATGTCGTCTACAACCGCAGCTGATGCCAGGCCAGTTGTTAAGTTTCAGAGCTTAAGTTTCAGAAACTTTCAGAGTTTCCGCCACACCAGGGCATCTGAAATGTCCTCATTCTTCAGGGAACGGGGGTTTCCCTCCTCCACCATAGATGAGGCTCGCACCAGGGTCTCTGCCATACCCCGCAACACTGCTCTCTCTCCCCATCCCCCCACTCACAACAAAGGCAGAGTCCCCCTAGTCCTCACCTTTCACCCCACCAGCCGTCACATACAACAAGTGATCCTCCGTCAGTTTCGCCACCTCCAACGTGACCCCACCACTCGCCACATCTTCCCATCTTCCCCCCATGTCTGCCTTCCGCAAAGACCGCTCCCTCCGTAACTTCCCTTGTCAATTCTTCCCTTCCCTCCCATACCACCCCCTCCCCTGGTACTTTTCCTTGCAACCGCAAGAGATGCAACACTTGTCCCTTCACCTCCCCCCTCCACTCCATTCAAGGACCCAAGCAGTCGTTCCAGGTGCGACAGAGGTTCACCTGCATCTCCTCCAACCTCATCTATTGCATTCGCTGCTCTAGATGCCAGCTGATCTACATCGGTGAGACCAAGCGGAGGCTTGGCGATCGTTTCGCCGAACACCTCCGGTCGGTCCGCAATAACCAACCTGAACTCCCGGTGGCTCAGCACTTCACTCCCCCTCCCATTCCGTATCTGACCTCTCTGTCCTGGGTCTCCTCCATGGCCACAGCGAGCACACCGTAAATTGGAGGAAATGCACCTCATATTCCGCTTGGGCAGTCTACATCCTGGTGGCCTGAACATTGAATTCTCCCAATTCTGCTAGCCCTGGCTGTCCCCTCCCCTTCATCAGCCATCTGGTTGTCTCCTCCCCTCCCCCAGCCCTCGGGCTCCTCCTCCCGCCTTTTCCTTTTTTCCTTTCTTCTCCCCACCCCCTATCAGTCTGAAGAAGGGTTTCGGCCCGAAACGTTACCTATTTCCTTCGCTCCATAGATGCTGCTGCACCCGCTGAGTTCTCCAGCATTTTGTGTACCTGTTAAGTTCAGTTTTAGACTGAGTTTTTGTTCTGCAGCAGATTATTAGGTGGGCAGAGTGGAGTTTGATGACACATCAGCCATGATCTTCTTGGATGGAGGAGCCTACTTGAAACAGTCCTTGAAAGTCCTGGATAGAGTGGATGTGGAGAGGATGCTTCCACTAGTGGGAGAGTCTAGGGCCAGCGGGCACAGCCTCAGAATGAAAGGACGTTCCTTTAGAAAGGAGATGAGGAAGAATTTCTTTAGCCAGAAGCTGGTGAATCTGTGGAATTCATTGCCACAGATGGCTGTGGAGGCCGTCAATGGATAATTTTAAGGCGGAGACAGATAGGTTCTTGATTAGTACGGGTGTCAGGAGTTATGGGGGAAAAGACAGAGAATGGGGTTTGGAGGGAGAGATAGATCAGCCATGATTGTATGGTGGAGTAGACTTGTTGGGCCCAATGGCCTGATTCTGCTCCTGTGACACGACCGTGTGAACGTGAAAGGCTGTTACCATGTTTCAGAGATGGGGCATTGACGGATTGATTCTTGACTTGAGAGTTGGGACATGTTGGCCGGTATGGGCAAGTTGGGCCAAAGGGCCTGTTTCCACTCTGTATCACTATAACTCCATGGCCTCATTACCAGACTAGATGAGAGCTAATACAGTCTACTTTCCCCATCTAAAGTATAAAAGAAAAATGAAAAAGATACTATTTTAAAATCCTCTGATCCTTTTTTTTTGTGGGCAGCTTGTGGCTCCAATGAGGATTTCATTTTATTTGCTGGAGTTTTCTGGACACTCCTGAAGGGTTGGCATACCTTGCTGTTTTCAATAAACTTACCAGCAGTAAATCCGAATATTTGTTCACCGTGGATGTGACAATCCGTTCCTTCTTTTTTGAATATGTGGCCAGGCTGTGAATCCACGCGGTGAATGTCAAATACTGGAGGAGAGCCCAAATGAACTTAAAACTCTAGTTTACTCCATATTTTTCCCTTCATTCTCTACATTCATAAACCCAAACTTGACGCTCCAACCGTGTTTTAACCTTTTCCCTAAATATTTCCCGATTGCGGTGTTTTTGCAGAACTATTTCAATGCCGTAAAAACGATTGCAAGTTGAACTCTCTTATTTAACTGGGCCACATCACAAATAGTGCTTGCATTGAGCAACAAGAGCGGCAGATAACTAACTCTGTGATAGGGAGGTGACCGAGTCCAACGCCCTGTATCTCTGTTTTCTCCAAGGTTGCTCAGATAAGCCAGAGGTCCATCTAATTATTTACACATGGAATATTCACCCAATGCTTATTGTAATTTGTTTCGGAAAAGGTTTTGTTTACAAATTAAAATGTCAAGCCAGCTTTGCGCTGTCTCTATAATTTGTGCTTTACGACATAATCAGCGGTTTGCTGCTCAGCCCTGCACTTTTCTTGATTTAGAAGTCCCCTTTTGCATTTTTCCCCTTCCTGCTCTTTGGAAGGTCATCATTATCAGTCATGGCTCCACTTGTCCCACTTTCCCCGCAATGCTTCATCCGAGACTCCAATCAGTGAGTGAAAGTCAAAATACTGGAAATCTGACACATGGACAGAAATGCTGGAAGCAGTCATGATTATGGTCTTAGGAGCAGGATTTGGCTATTTGGCCCATTGAGTCTACTCTGCCATTCAATCATGGCTGACGTATCTTCCCCTCTCAACCCCTTTCTCCCCATCACTTTTGACACCTGTACTAATGAAGAATCTGTCAATCTCCGCCTTAAAAATACCCAATGACAGCCTCCACAGCAGTCTATGGTAATACATTCCTCAGATTCATCACCCTCTGCTGAAGAAATTCCTCCTCAATTCCTTTATAAATGCATGTCCTTTTATTCTGAGGCTGTGCCCTCTGGTCCAAGACTCTCTCACTAGTGGAAACATCCTCTCCACATCCTATCTATCCAGGCCTTTCACTATACGGTAAGCTTTGCTGAGGTCCCCCTCATCCTTCTAAACTTCAGCGAGTACAGGCCCAGTGTACGTTAACCCACTCATCCCCGGGATCATTCTCGTAAACCTCCTCTGGACCCTCTCCAACGCCAGCACATCCTTCCTCAGATATGGGGCCCAGAAATGCCCACAATACTCCAAATCCTCCAATCCTCCTGTCAGCAGGTCAGGCAGCATCTGTGGAGATGATTATTTCAGTTTGATGACCCGCCATCGGAACTGGGAAACCAGAGAAAACAAAAGAAACTGCAGATAGACACAAAATCTGGAGTAACTCAGCGGTCCAGGAAGCATCTCTGGAGAGAGGGAATGGGTGACGTTCCGGGTCGAGACCCTTCTGCAGTCTGAAGAAGGGTCTTGACCTGAAATCAAATGTCTTTGCACCGTTTTGCTGTCCTTGCATTTGTTATTGAATTTATTCGTATTTAGTTCACTTAGTGTGCTTCAAGCAAACTAAAGGGCCTGTCCCCACTTTCACGAGTTATTCACGAATTCTCCCGAGTTTTCCCCTGATTCAAACTCGCAGAATGGTTCGTAACGAGTCCGTAGGAGGCCGTAGGAGTCCGTAGATATATCGTAGCGGCTCGTTATGCCAGCCGTCGGTACTCCTGGCATCAGGTAAGTCGGGACGTTTTTCCAGCCCGTTTAAAAAATGTCCACGGTAAAAAAATGGTTGGGATGAAAGAATTTAAGTCGTGAAAGTGGGACACGTCGTTAAGAATTTAATTGCAGCCTGATGTATAAACAATTAGAATTTGATTCAAACTGTGATAGATAACTTTGGATGATAGCTACTCGTGTAAAAGCTCAGATAAGGTATATCGTAAAACATGTGTGCTTTATCCCCAGGTCAGTTAACTGTTTCACACTGGAATGGAACAAGTCTCCCGAAGGGTGGCCTGGCTGGCTTGTCGGGCAGCGAGCGGCAGAGAGGTAAAAGCCTAGCTCACCTTCACCAAATGAAAGCTTGGAGAGGAGAATTACTATTGTTTTACTTCTACCTTCACAAAGAAAATGTTTTGATGTAGCTCGAAGGATAGTGGTCGCACTCTTGCACCCACGACCAGTACAGGGGTGCACTGTGGCGCAGCGGTAGAGTTGCTGCCTCACAGCGCCAGAGAGCCGGGTTCGATCCTGACTACGGGTGCTGTCTGTACGGAGTTTGTACGTTCTCCCTGGGACCGTGTGGGTTTTTTCCGGGTGCTCCGGTTTCTCCCACACTCCAAAGTGAACAGGTTGTAGGTTTATTGACTTTGGTATAAAATGTAAATTATCCCTAGTGCGCCAGTGTACAGGGTGATCACTGGTTGGCTTGGACTCGATGGCTGAAGGGCCTGCTTCCACGTTGAAACTCTAAAGTCTGAAGCACAGCTGGAGTAGAGCGTTTGCTGAGTTAGCTGAATAGGAGAATACAGACAGAAGCTCATTCATTCCTCATAACTATCCTGTGACTCTTTTGGAAAGTGAAGATTGCAGATGGAATGGGAGATGGTGGGAACTAAATGAAAATTATACAGCGGAGATTATATCATTAAAGAGGCTTCCTCGCACTGCTGGAGGGTCTCGTGTTGCATTGACATCTGCATAAAAATCATTGACGTGCCAGCTTAGGGTATGCAAACATAGTTATTATGTTACAGGATTATTGAGGCAGAGGCCTGAACTAATGAATCAGTGGCAAGAATCCAAAGTCCAGCACAGCAACTGGGCAATGTGAATTCCATTAGTAAAATACATTTAGATTTGAACGCTAGTTATGGTTCATGGTAGCAATGAAATCGGTGTGCTTTTGTTAAAATCCATCTTGCTGGTGAAGAGACCTCCCATCCTCACCTTTAGTGGCTCTCGAGACACAGCAGTCATGTTGCCTCTGCAAGAAACCTTCTGAAATGGCTGAGATACTACTCATTTCAGGATGGGTAAGAGACTCATGGGTAAGGGTCTCTGACTCATTTAATGGTTATCCTTATTCAGGGTTGGAGTATTCTTGAGAGACTTGAGTACACAATGCACCGTGATTCCTGAACGCAGTGCTAATAGGTTGGTCAAGAAGGCTTTCGATTAACTGCAGGTAAACGCCGCACTATATCTTTTGCTACTCTTCTGGCTCGGCGAACAATCCTGCTCAGGTGGATGGAACCTACCCCTGCCCACTCATACACAATGGCTGACAAATATTATGTCCTGCCTAAAGCTCGAGAAAATCAGGTACTCACTTCAACATTCAAATGGAAGGTTTCAGAAAGCGTGGGGACCTTTTTTAAAGGCATTCCAGACTTTGTAAATGCTTGATCATCAAGCACAGTTTAACAGCTTAACAGTCTACCCATTCACTTATGGTGGATTATTGTTGTGTCAGGCTGATATTTGCATATGCTCACTGGCAGTGACTGGGGAGGGATTATGTTTGGTATCTCGTTTTTCTTTTATTGTTGTTGTCTTGTTATATGTTGGCATAATTTGTTTTTTATTTATTCTTTTCGTACACTCTGTCTGTAAACAAATGGACACCTTTGCACTTTGTTATGTCCGGAAAACTAAATTTAAAAGATTTTGATTTTAAAAAGAAGGCTTTCGGTACATTGGCCTTCATCAGTCATGGTATTGAGTGTAGAAGTTATACATGACTTTGGTGAGACCACATTTGGAGTATTGTGTTCAGCTTTGTTCACCCTGTTGCAGGAAAGATGTCGTTATGCTCGACAGAGTGCAGAGAAGATTTGCCAGAATGTTACATAGATACATAGAAAATAGGTGCAGGAGTAGGCCATTCGGCCCTTCGAGCCTGCACCGCCATTCAATATGATCATGGCTGATCATCCAACACAGTATCCCGTACCTGCCTTCTCTCCATACCCCCTGATCCCTTTAGCCACAAGGGCCACATCTAACTCCCTCTTAAATATAGCCAATGAACTGGCCTCAACTACCCTCTGTGGCAGAGAGTTCCAGAGATTCACCACTCTCTGTGTGAAAAAGTTTTCCCTCATCTCGGTCTTAAAGGATTTCCCCCTTATCCTTAAGCTATGACCCCTTGTCCTGGACTTCCCCAACATCGGGAACAATCTTCCTGCATCTAGCCTGTCCAACCCCTTAACAGCTTAACAGTGATGTTGCCAGGACTTCATGGCCTGAGCTGCAGGGAGAGGTTGGGCAGGCCAGGACTTTAGAAGGACCTAGCCAGCTGTAAGAACCAATTCCTTGGAAAGCAGGAGGATGAGGAATGATCTTATAAAGGTGTATAAAGTCACCCAGAGAGTGATGGGTGTATGGAATGAGCTGCCGGAGGAGGTAGTTGAGGCAAAAACAACATGACACAAGTTGTCCAAGCAATATAATAGAACTTTGGGAACACTAACCAAACTGTCTTCTTCTCCTCTGACCTCAGTGGTAATGGGGAAGGGCGGAGGGAGGGAGAGAGGGAGAGCGTGATGCCTCAATACTCTCGAGGTTACATAACCCATTTTCCACTAGGAACATTTATAATAGGAATTTTGAAAAAGTGGCAGATTGGAGTAGATATTCTTTGAATTCCTCCCCTTCCCTAATCTGGCGTTGGAAGGAGCAGGTCATAAGATCTTAAGATCATAAGTGATAGGAGGAGAATTAGGCCATTCAATTAGGCAAGTCTACTCCGCCATTCAATCATGGCCGGTCTATCTCTCCCTCCCAACCCCATTCTCCTGCCTTCTCCCCCTCTCCAGTCCCCAGCCTACCTCTCCGCCACGTTGACTGTTCTCTCACACCTTTTCCCTCCTGTACAGGTAACCGTGGCCGGAAGGGCAAGAGGAAGGCTGCGCGTCGGCGGGGCAGAAAGTTCCGGAAGAACGACACTCGCAGTCGAGTGCGTCGAGCCTCCACCTCGCGGCCTGAGCGGGTGTGGCCTGAGGGGGTGATTCCGTACGTGATCGGCGGCAACTTCACGGGTGAGTTAGCTGCTGCCTCACCGAGTTTACCGTTAGTCACGCCGTTAGTCGACCCTTCAGAGCCGAAAACGACACAGAGTGCTGGAGTAACTCAGCGGGTCAGGCAGCATCTGTGGAGAACATGGATAGGTGACGTTTCACAGAGTGCTGGAGTAACTCAGCGGGTCAGGCAGCATTTGTGGAGCGAAGGAAATGGGCAACCTTTCGGGCCGAAACCCTGAAGGAAATGGGCAACCTTTCGGGCCGAAACCCTGAAGGAAATAGGCAACGTTTCGGGCCGAAACCCGGAAGGGTTTCGGGCCGAAACGTTGCCTATTTCCTTCGCTCCATAGATGCTGCCGGAACATGGATAGGTGACGTTTCACAGAGTGCTGGAGTAACTCAGCGGGTCAGGCAGCATCTGTGGAGAACATGGATAGGTGACGTTTCACAGAGTGCTGGAGTAACTCAGCGGGTCAGGCAGCATCTGTGGAGAACATGGATAGGTGACGTTTCAGATTGGGGCCCTTCTTCAGAGTGATTGAGGAGGGGGTAAGAAAGCTGGCAGCGTGGACGGGCAGGACAAAGCCAGGTGAGTGATACAGGTTACAGGTGAGCAGGGGAGGGGGGCGAGTTGGCAGATGGTTTGACAAAGGCCAGAGATGAAAAGGCAAAAGGTAGTGAGATAAGGGAAGATGTGTGAAATGTGAAGCCAGTGGAAGTGATATAGATGGAAGGAGTTGGGATGGGGGGAAGGGGAAAGGCAAAATGGGTTCACATCCAGGCGGGGCATGGGAAGAAGGGGGGGGAGGGGGTGGGGGGGGGGAGGGGGTGGGTGAGTTGTTTCTGCTTTGCAACTTTGTGGAGAAAAATCCAAAGGTATTCTTTCTGCAATTTACGCTTCCAAATTTTAGAAAAGGTAGTGAGACACTGGGGTGCCGGCAGAAATGAGAGACGCTTGTTTCACAGAAGAAGGATCTCGCCCCAAAACGTCACCCATTTCTTCTCTCCAGAGACGCTGCCTGTCCCGCTGAGTTACTCCAGCATTGTGTGTCTATCTTCGATGTAAACAGGCCCTATGACCTATTTTGTCCACGCCGACCAACATGCCCCACCTACGCTAGTCCCACCTGCCTGTGTTTGGCCCATATCCCTGTGATCCTGTCCTACCCCTGGTACTGTATGTGTGGAGTTTGCACTCGTGCCTTATGATCACATCTGCTTTCTCCTCATTTAACCAAAGTGTGTGTGTGTTGAAAGATAAATTGGCCACTGAAAATTGTCCCTGGTGTGTAGACTCTTGGGGAAATTGGTGAGAACGTGAAGAGAATTGTTTTTAATGGGATTGCTGCAAGATTAGTGTAAATGTGTGGTTGATGGTCGGTGTGGACTCAGTAGGCCAAAGAGCCTGTTTCCGGTTTGTATCTCCCTAAGACTCCAGAAAGAACACAACAAAAACATAGCGTGGTGTTTAAGAAAGCTTGCTGCAAAAAGGCTCATGACCTTTAGGTTTGGGTTTATTATTTCTGTGTGTACTGAGGATTTTATTTGCACGCTCTGCAATCAAATCTGATAATACTATACATGAATACAAACAAGCCAAGCATAAAATGTCAAGTGGAGAGAAAGATACAGAGTGCAGAATATTGGCATGCTGTCTAAATATGGCTTCACCTTTGAGATGCTTTCACCCAGAGGATGACGTGATAGGTTTGACTCCATGGAGCTTTGGAGGTGCCCAGACCTGACATAACTGAGGTGTTTGTTAAAGAAAGAAGTGCAGATGCTGGAAAAAATCGAACGTTGACAAAAATGCTGGAGAAACTCAGCGGGTGAGGCAGCATCTATGGAGCGAAGGAATTGGTGACGTTTCGGGACCTTTTCCTTCGCTCCATAGATGCTGCCTCACCCGCTGAGTTTCTCCAGCATTTTTGTCTCTCCAAGACTTGGCGTGGGTTTGCTTAATGAATATGTAGCTGGGGTTTCCTGCCCACCTCTGTGTGGGTGAAATGAACAGGACCTGTACTCTTTTTTTTTCAGGGAGCCAGAGAGCTATTTTCAGGCAAGCAATGAGACATTGGGAGAAAAATACCTGCGTGACATTCCTGGAACGCACCGAGGAGGAGAGCTACATTGTCTTTACTTACAGACCCTGTGGGTAAGTAGCTGTGGAGAGGCCTCACCAAGTGTCAATGCAGGTAACATGTCTGACGGATGGCAATTAGGGTCGCCAACTTCCTCACTCCCAAATAAGGGACAAAGGGTCAAAATACGGGACGCATTCCCGACGGCAATTCGTTGACCGACTTGGCCGTGGCTGGGTGGATGATGAGTTGGCCCTGGGTGCTGGACTGCACACAAAGCCCAGCCGGCGGGCCAGCTGAGGAGTTTTGGCCCCGGCGCCCCATCCAACTCATGAACCGATGATCGGCCATGAGAAGGAGGGGTGGTGGTGGTGTCAGCGGTAAACGAAGGTCGGACAGCTGGCCGGGCTGCCGACCGACCGACGGGGCCACGGGCGAGGCGCTGCTGCTGCTGCTGCACTCCATGGGCTGCACTACACTACGTCGGGACGGGTGAGGCGGGGGCCGGACGCGGCGCTCCGACCCGACAGTCCCCTCGACCCGAGTAGTAGCAGTCAAATACGGGACAAGGGCAGTCCCGTAATGGGCAAACCAATTTAGCCCAATATACGGGATGTCCCGGCTAATACGGGACAGTTGGCAACCCTAGTGTCAAAGCAGGTAACATGTCTAACTGATGGGAATGCAGCCAGGAGGGAAGGTGAAGCCTGGTCATTCATACTGCTGACTCACATCATAAGATCATGTGATAGGAGCTGAATTAGGCCATTCGGCCCATCAAGTCTACTCCGCCATTCAATCATGGCAGGTCTATCTCTCCCCCCTAACCCCATTCTCCTGCCTTCTCCCCATAACCCCTGACACTCGATCACATAATCCATAATGCACAGGGCGGCAAGATGCTAGTCATGTGCAGGAAGGAACTGCAGATGCTGGTTTACACCGAAGATAGACACAAAATGCTGGAGTAACTCAGCGGGACAGGCAGCATTTCTGGAGAGAAGAAATGGGTGATGTTTCGGGTCGAAACCCTTCTTCAGACTGAGGGTCAGGGGAGAGGGGAATTACAGATACAGACGGCCATGTAGAGAGATGTAGAACAAAGAAATGAAAGATATGCAAAAAAGCAACGATGATCAAGGAAGCCTTGTTAACTGTGGGCCAGGTAAAAACGAGTTATACAGACAATGAAGAAGGGTCTTGACCCGAAACGTCACCCATTCCTTCACTCCATAGATGCTGCCTCACCCGCTGAGTTTCTCCAGCATTTTTGTATGAAACTCACCTGGACATCAGTACAATGATTAGGGTGGGGGAGGGAAGGAGAGAGAGAGGGGGAGAGGATGCATGGGTTATGAAGTTAGAGAAGTCAATATTTGTACCGCAGGGTTGGACGTTGCCCAACAAAATATGAGGTGCTGTTCCTCCAATTTGTCCTTTGTGTGAAAGAACAATCCAGTCAATGCAGACCCATGTTTGTGACACTCACTTCTGCAATTCCATCATGGCTTTGTCCACATCTATTTTGAAAGTTGTAATTAGAAACATAGAAAAATAGGTGCAGGAGTAGGCCATTCGGCCCTTTAAGCCAGCACGCCCATTCAATATGATTATGCCTGATCATCCAAAATCATGCCTTCTCCCCATATCCCTTGATTCCGTTAGCCCTAAGAGCTAAATCTAACTCTCTCTTGAATTGGATCAGCCTCCACCATGCTGGGATGTACCTCATGGGTTAGCGGAGGTAAGGCAGTCAATGCGTTGCCGAGGTATAAACAAGTTGCAGCAGCTGCTCCCAGCCTCCGTCGTTACACTGGAGCCGATGCAGCTGCAATGTTGTTACATTGCGTGCACCATGCTGTTTCCCAGAGGTGCAGATCGCATGCTGCTGGCTGCAAGCCAGGGGCCAACGCTGCTGGGGGTTCATCAGGTCAACTACAGGCATCTTCTCCCATGTTCGGGAGTGTCGGGAGTTCCCCTCGACGTGGGTAAGTCCCGCTCTTGTTGGAGCCCAGGGTCAGTGTGCGGCACTGTGTCACTGTGACTGGGCTAATCGGCGGCGGGGGCGTGGGTCCCACACCAGCCGAACGGTTTCAAATGTCATGGATGCTTGGTCAGCGTGTTTCACACATAAACACGAACTGATTCCCCGAAGGATGCAGCAGTAAGATAAATACCTCAGACAGACGGGTTTCCCTGAGCAACAGGTGTGGGCTGTTGTGTAGATGTCAACAGTACCTCATGGCCTGTCAGTGCTACCCCAAGCAAGGTGGGACTAGTGCAGGTGGGGCATGTTGGCCGGTGTGGGCATGTTGGGCCGAAGGGCCTGGTTCAACGCTGTAAGACTCTATGACTCTAAAGGGCCTGTCCCACTTGGGCGTGATTTGCGCGTCATTTACGCGCCATCATTTACGCGTCACGACGGGCGCGCGGTGCGCATTACGCGTGCATGGTGCGTGGTGACGCGCAGTCGCCCCAGGATTTTGGGATGTACAAAATCTTCGCCCACTATCTGCGTGTTGCGCAAATCAGGCCCAAGTGGGACAGGCCCTTAAGAGGTTAAGGCACCCACTACTCTTACCAACACCACCATGGTGAAGTGGTGCGTGATCCTTCCCATTAGTGGATGGATGAAACCACAACTGCCGGTCTTCACAGCTGCTGACAAGTGAAGAGAGACCGGCTGTGACCAAGAGGCAAAGAGGCTTCTCTCCTGGGGTTTGTCATCTATAGAAAGCATGGGTTCAGCAGTGGGCGTTCAATCATTTGGGTCTGTCCTCAACTCAAATCATGGCCGATCAATGCCACAACTCTACCTGCACCTCATTTCCCTCCACACACTAGCAGTCACTAACATGACATCTCCAATTGAATCCTAGGATCCTGGGACACAGGATTCCCAAACTCCCACCATCCTACTACTTCCTTCAGTGATTGAGCTACAGGGGAGAGAGGGAGGGAGGGAGGGAGCGAAAGAAAGAGGTGCAGGGTTTTAAACAAATCTCCTGCATCTTCTTGGGTGAGACAACATCTCTGGAGAAAATGGATCGGTGATATTTCAGGTCAGAACCCTTCTTCACACTGAAGACCTCCTGTCTCTGAAGTAGGGTACCAACCCGAAATTCTCCAATCCATTTTCTCTACGGAGAAGCTACCTGATCCGCTGAATTATTCCACCATTTTTTATTATTAATGTTTAATGTTTTATGTGTCATTCCTAACTGTCACAACATGTCATAGTCTCACGGGCGGAGCACCAAGGCAAATTCCTTGTATGTGAATACTTGGCCTATAAACTTATTCATTCATTTTGTGTCTATCTTTGCATTAACCAGTATCTGCAGTTCCTTTTTATTACATCCTAAATCTTATCACGTCAAGTCAAGTCACATTTATTTATATAGCACATTTAAAAATGTCTAGTAATCGGAGATCTGGAGGCATGGTGTCATCTCAGCAGAGCAGCCGAGGAATTCATTCACTAATTACTAAATCCAACTAAAAACCACTCTTATCGAGGGGACCATGATACGATGGGATTATCATTGAAAAACCATCTGCCTCGCTATATAATCCATTTGGGAAGTGAATCAACTTACCTTACCAGGTCTGGCCAATATGTTAGCCCAGAGAAACAGCAATGTCACTCTGTAGTCTGAAGAAGTCTGTGGTCTCGACCCAAAATGTCACCTATTCCTTCTCTCCATAGATGCTGCCTCACCCACTGAGTTTCTCCAGCACTTTTGTCTACCTTCGATTTTTCCAGCATCTGCAGTTCTTTCTTAAACAATATAAGGCAGCATAAGTGAACACTTATCTTAAGTGGACAGTAACCTTGCCTTGCTCCGCAAAATCATGCTTGCAGCTGGAGCATTTTTTTAAACGCTAAATTCTCTTATGAAATGTAACCAGGGCAACATTATTAAGAGAATGAATGAGAAAATAGGTAGAATTTCTGCAATGTGGTAATTTGAACACCAGGCAATGGCACAAATTGGGGCAGGTTGATCTAGCAGCTTGCTGTGCACTCTCCCCTTTGTTATTGCAGTCAGTTGATAGGGAGAGATATCTAATGCGTGACTACATCAATCACCCCACTTTTCTCACTGTTATTGACACTGCGGAAACAGGCCCTTCAGCCCGACTAGTCCATGCTGATCATGATACCCATCTTTGCTAGTCCCATTTGCCCATATTTGCTCCACGTCCTTGTAAAACGTTCCTGTCCATGGACCTGTCCAAATGCCTGTTTAAATGCTTTGTGCTCGCCCCAACCACTTCCTCTGATAGACACCAAAAGCTGGAGTAACTCAGCGGGACAGGCAGCATCTCTGGAGAGAAGGAATGGCTGGCGTTCCAGGCCGAGACCGTTCTTCAGTCTCGGTCATTCTCCGCATGTCTGATTACTGAAACAAAGCGACACAGTACGGTGGTCTGGGGTGGTGCAAGAGACTTGTTGGCCCTAATTGTCCATCAGTAATAACTCTTGCCTTCTGACGTATTTGGTTGGGTTTGCTTCTGTGCCCAGCTGCTGCTCATACGTGGGTCGACGGGGAGGAGGACCACAGGCCATCTCCATTGGAAAGAACTGCGACAAGTTTGGCATCGTGGTCCATGAACTAGGCCACGTCATTGGCTTCTGGCACGAGCACACCCGGCCCGACCGGGATGACCACGTCACCATCGTCAGGGAGAACATACAACCGGGTAAGCTGCACGTCCTCCTGACACCTTAGTGTTCGTCAGGTCCGTCCCACACTCGTGCTCGACCTGCTGGATCTCCCGGTTTACCAACCATCTCAACTCCCCTTCCCATTCCCACACTGACCTTTCCTTCCCCACCCCTCCATTGTCAGAGTCAGGCCAAAATGAGAGAATGGAGCAGCTGGGCTTGTATACTCTGGAGTTTAGAAGGATGAGAGGTTATCTTATTGAAACATATAAGATTGTTAAGGGCTTGGACCCACCAGAGGCAGGAAACATGTTCCCGATGTTGGGGGAGTCCAGAACCAGGGGCTACAGTGTAAGACTAAGGAGTAAGCCATTTAGAACGGAGACGAGGAAACACTTTTTCTCACAGTGAGTGGTGAGTCTGTGGAATTCTCTGCCTCAGGGGGCGGTGGAGGCAGGTTCTCTGGATGCTTTCAAGAGAGAGCTAGATAGGGCTCTTAAAGATAGCGGAGTCATGGGATATGGGGAGAAGGCAGGAACGGGGTACTGATTGGGGATGATCAGCCATGATCACATTGAATGGCGGTGCTGGCTCGAATGGCCAAATGGCCTCCTCCTGCTCCTATTGTCTATTGTCTATTGTCTAAAATGGTCAACTATGGAATAAATTAATAACAAAACTAGATAACCATAATATGTCCCAACTATGGAAGAGTGAAATTGTTACCTGCTGCAGCTTCAAGGGCCTGTCCCACTTACGCGATTTCTTTTGGCGACTTGCCGGCACCCGTCATAGTCGCAGCAGGTCACCGAAAATCTTCAACAGTGTTGAAAATCCAGCAGCGACAAGAAAAAGGATACGACTCTTTGGGCGACTACTCACGACCATACAGGCGTCGCCCCGCGACATGTTGCCACGTGACGCCTGTATGGTGGTGAGTAGTCGCCCAAAGAGTCGTACCTTTTTCTGGTCGCCCCTGGATTTTCAACAGGTTTGAAAATTTTCGGTGACCTGCTGCGACTATGACGGGTGGCGGCAAGTCGCCGAAAATATCGGGTAAGTGGGACAGGCCCTTTACTCCTTCTGTGTGAAGGAAGTGCGTTGACTATTTATTCCCTCCACGGATGCTGACTGACCCGCAGAGTTCCTCCAGCACTTTAGCGCTTTGCTGAAGATTCCTGCCTCGTGTGTCACCAATCAGCATCACCATCCCAGCTCCACACACGCGCATCCTCCAGCCCGTCCTCCCCACCGCCACACATACACGCTTGTGAGAAAGCCCAGCCTTGCCTGCTTCTCACCGTCTAAACCTGTGCTTCTCTCCTCTATCGGCTGGGGCGTTGACGGCAATCCTTCGCAGGCCAAGAGTACAACTTTCTAAAGATGGAGCCGGAAGAGGTGGACTCGCTGGGGGAAATGTACGACTTTGACAGCATCATGCACTACGCCAGGAACACCTTCTCCAGGTAGGACCCAACCTTCCCACACTTTGTTTGCTCTCTGTCGCATAAGTTTAGTTTAGAGATACAGCGCAGAAACAGGCCCTTCGGCCCACCGGGTTCGCACCGACCAGCGATCCCCGCACATTAACACTATCCTACACACACTAGGGACAATTTACACTTATACCAAGCCAATTAACCTACAAACCTGCACCTCTTTGGAGTGTGGGAGGAAACCAAAGAGACATTAAAGGTCCTGTCCCACTTAGGCTATTATTTAGGCGACTACAGGCGACTAGGCTGTCGATACATGGTCCCCGGGGTGATGGCTGTATGGTCATGAGTCATCTCCTCAGTCACCCAAAGATTCGTAGCGTTTTCCTGGTCGCCGCTGGGTTTTGAAATGTTCAAAACTTTTTGGCGACAGTCGGCGACATGTTGAAAATGTTGTGGCAGTCGCCTGTAGTCGCCCCCAAAAAATTGCCTAAGTGGGACAGGCCGATTACTCCAGCATTTTGTGTCTATGAACAATGGGGGAAGTCCCGCTTGTGGAATTTGTCAGGGTTCGTGGGAAGGAACAAACTGTGAACCAGTCCACAAAGGTTGCGTAAAAATTCATTACCCTGTGAATTCACACTCGGATGTTGCACGACACATGAGAGGGATGAGGCCGCATTGATTAGCCGTCATCAGCCGCGAATGTCTCCTCGACTAATGCAGAGGCCTTTCCCCCTCTGTGCTAGTGCTGCAATGTTTCATTTGCTGCAAGTGTCAAAAGTCAATCCAACAGCACCTTTGATAAGATCAAAAGGATAAGAAAGCAGCTCCCAAGTGCGCTGTAAACAGTATTCACTTTCCCTGTTGCTCACTCCTGCTGAGAACAGCTGCCAGACCGAGCCCTCTATTGAAAGCCAACACCTCTGGGCACTCCTCTGGGATGGAGCTTGACACAGGTTGATGGCTGATCCAGGGAGCAAGTCCATTCTTATTCTAGTGTGAGAAAGAACTGCAGATGCTGGATAAAATCGAAGGCAGACACAAAATGCTGGAGTAACTCAGCGGGTGAGGCAGCGTCTCTGGAGAGAGGGAATGGGTGATGGGCTCAACAAGATACCAAGCCAAACTGATCTCATCTGCCTGCACACGATCCTTGTACGATCAGTCTGCAGAGGGGTCTCGAACCGAAACGTCACCCATTCCTTCTCTCCTGAGACGCTGCCTGTCCCGCCGAGTTACTCCAGCATTCTGCGTCTAGACCCCAGGCAGAAGTCTTTGCACAAACCCCACAAGGCACTCGGTGGAAGCAGAATTGAAGGCTGCACCAGTTGCACCACTATTCAGCCAGAACCTCCGGGAAGATGGCTTGCACCAGTCCGCAGCCAAGATCACTCCACATGACACCCACCAGTCTGAAGAGGGGGTCTCGACCCGAAACGTCACCCATTCCTTCTCTCCAGAGACGCTGCCTGTCCCGCCGAGTTACTCCAGCTTTTTGTGTCTGTCTTCGGTGTAAAACCAGCATCTGCAGTTCGTTCCTACACATTCCGTCTGCCTGGGGGGAGCAGTATTTAAATGAGACAAGTAAAGAATCGAGCGCTGGAGTTAGCTTTCAGCCTGAGGTGAGTTTATTATTTGGTGATCTGATGGAGAATGCAGATTGTCTCAGGATGAGTGAACTCTCTGCTCCTGTCAGCGTGACACATGCAGGAACACTGCTGGCTACGTGCAGTGTATATGGCTGCTGTTCACTCCGGATACTTAACAAGCCTCCCATCTTGTTATATTCATGCTCCTTGATGTCAGTCAATGTTCCTTCCCACTCAACACTTTAACTCATTGCATTCATTCTAACCTGTACCTCCACTCAACTTGATCACCATCTTTGTTTAACCTGTGACCTGATGTCTGTTGGTGCCTGAAGAAGGGTCTCGACCCGAAACGTCACCCATTCCTTCCCTCCAGAGTTATCTCTTCTCTCCAGAGTTACTGCCTGTCTTGCTGAGTTACTTTTTGTGTCTCCTTAATATCACAATGAGGACAGATGGGTCAGATTAGCTTGAACTGCGTTGGATTTATTTATGGGTCGTTGCTAGTCCTCGTTACAGACCTGGAACTGTGGAAATGTCAGAGATTATTTCCAGAGGCACAAGGGACTGTAGATGCTGGAATCGTGAGCCAAACACAGAGTGCCGGAGGAACTCAGTGGGTCAGGCAGCATCTGTGAGGGAATGGACAGATAACGTTTCAGGACGGGACTCTTCTTCAGGCTGATGGAGTAGATGTTGTACAGCTCAAGTTTGGTTTAGTTTAGAGATACAGCGCGGAAACAGGCCCTTGCGATCCCCGCACGCTAACACTATCCTACACACACTAGGGACAATTTACACTTATACCAAACCAATTAACCTACAAACCTGCACGTCTTTGGAGTGTGGGAGGAAACCGAAGATCTCGGAGAAAACCCACGCGGTCATGGGGAGAACATACAAACTCTGTACAAGCAGCACCCGTAGTGGGGATCGAACCCGGGTCTCCAGCGCTGTAAGACAGCAACTCTACCGCTGCGAGACCGTGGCCGTCTGCGACTCTAAAGTCATAGATGTTGGTGGGGAGTTTTCAAGCTGGGATTGAGGAGATGCAAATCACAGACTAAGTCGAGCTCGGCATGGTCCAATGTCATCAGCTTCCAGCTTTAGCTCTGCCCACAGCACTGATTCATACAAAACATTGTAGCGCATTTCAAAAGTGGTTGTAATTGAATCCAAAGTGTTGTGGTTTCAACAAGCCTTTTTTGGAGTTTTGATGCCAGTGTTTGTCGTCAGTTGTTGGATGTGGGGAGGAAGCAGCTCGGATTTCCCCACATCGAAACGACTTGGGGAGACTCTGGCTACGAACACGGCAAACAACACTGGGGCTCGATGCTCCCACGGGCCGAGACTGCCTCTGGCATTTATCCAAGTACATCTTTCAATAAGGAAGAGCTTGCATTCATGTAGCGCCTTTCATAACCACAGGCCAGGAGCATTCGGAAATCAGTCTGATCGCAATCATAAAAAGAACATGTGGCGGCCAACATATGCACGGAAAACAAAGTGACAAAGAACATATTAATTGTATTAGTAAAGTGAAAACAGAAGATGCTGTATGTACACATCGGAAATTAGGCAGCAGCTGTATAAGATAACATCTCCGCTCTGAGACCCTATACAGTATCTGCTTCAATATAAAGAGAGTGATCTGTGGCTGGAATGCGCTGACTGGGGACATAGTGGGAGCAGATATGGTAACAACATTTGGACAGAGACATGAGGGGGCAGGGGATGCAGGTATATGGACCACGTGTAGGCGGATGTGCCCTTTAAACTGGCATCATGGTCGGCACAGACCTCATGGGCCGAAGGGCCTGTTCCTGTGCTGTACCTATGATTTTGATTCATCACACACACACACAGGGAGGACTCCCTGCTGTGCCGTGGAATCTTGTACATGGATCTACAAGAGCAGGCAGGTCCTTGGTTCAGGTCTGATCCAGACGATATCTCCTCCGACTGTGTAGCGTTAATTAATGCGTGGTGATAATTCCAGAGGCAACATGGTCGGGTTATTCCAAATCCTGATTGAAACACAACGTGCTGGAGGGCCTGAGGGCACGGCCTCAGAATGAAAGGACGTACCTTTAGAAAGGAGATGAGGATGAATTTCTTTAGCCAGAGGGTGCTGATTCTGTGGAATTCATTGCCACAGATGGCTGTGTTCTGGGCTGAAGGGCCTGTTTCTGCACTGTATCACTACAGTAAGGTCTAATGTTCTTCTAAACGAACATGAGTTGGTGATTTCCACAGGTGCAGAGTGAACCAGAATGTTTCAGGGAACCAGTTGGTGTTTCCTTTGATATTTGCGCTGCTGCAAATGTTCCTCAAGGAGATTGGCCGCACGGTGGCGCAGCGGGTAGAGCTGCTGCCTTGGGGTGCCACATACCCAGGTTTGGTCTGAAGAAGGGTCTCGACCCGAAACGTCACCCATTCCTTCACTCCAGAGATGCTGCCTGTCCTGCTGAGTTACTCCAGCTTTTTTTGTCTATCTATGGTTTAAACTGGCATCTGCAGTTCCTTCCTTGGTATGAAACTATTTTTTTTGCCATTACTGTTAGGAAACAGATACCAGATCCAGTCGGGTATCTGATCTGTAGGTTTAACGGACGAAGAATTGATTGCTAATCGCTGTTATGAGCAGTGTATTTCTTCAGTAAATTTCTTGATGGTCTGATGAGGTCAGACTTACTATTGTCTACACCAACAACTCACCTAGTGTATTTACAAGAGTACAGGTTGACAAGGACATGATCTGGTGTCAAGACAACAACCTTCCCCTCAAAGGTCGAAACTAAATGCTGGAGTAATTCAGTGGGACAGGCAACATCTCTGGAGAGAAGGAATGGGTGACGTTATGGGTCAAGACACTTCTTCAGACATGTTGGCCGGTGTGGGTATGTTGGGCCCAAGGGCCTGTTTCCACGCTGAAAGACTCTATGACTCTATCTGGAGGAATAAGTTTCAATCTCTCACCTTGCCGGAGATGCGATTGTTTTCCGGATCGTATCTCCGGACGCTCAGCGGCCTAACATCATGGAGCTGGCGGCCTTGCTCGAGAATGACTTTGAGCCCAACCGCGGGGCAATGGACTTGCCATCAGAGCCTGCGATCCCGTGCCTGGGATCGACGCTCCAACCGCGGCCTGCGGATTTCACCATCGAGGAGCTCGCAGTCTCGGGTAGAGACCGATGTCGGGAAGCTCCAAAGTCGCAGAAGGTTCGGCCAGCCCCAACCCGGGGCCGATCGCCCGGTGCGTGGGAGCTGAGATCCCCCCCCGATGCGGAACTTTGATCGCCCCGACACAGAGGGCTCGGCCGCCGGCTACGAGCGCCAAGATCGCCCCGTCAACGGAAGGCTGCAGGCCCCCGATCGCGGGAGAACAAAGAAGAGAAGAGATTGAACTTTTTTTCATCTTCCATCACAGTGGGGAATGTGGAGGGGTCACTGTAGTGGATGTTTACGTTAAAATGTATTTTGTGTGTTCTGTTGGTTTTTATTGGTATGACTGTATGGCAAATCAAATTCCTCGTATGTTGCAAAACATACTAGGCTAATAAAGTATGATTATGATGCTGACTAACCATATATAACCATATAACCATATAACAATTACAGCACGGAAACAGGCCATCTCGACCCTTCTAGTCCGTGCCGAACACGTATTCTCCCCTAGTCCCATATACCTGCGCTCAGACCATAACCCTCCATTCCTTTCCCGTCCATATAACTATCCAATTTATTTTTAAATGATAAAAACGAACCTGCCTCCACCACCTTCACTGGAAGCTCATTCCACACAGCCACCACTCTCTGAGTAAAGAAGTTCCCCCTCATGTTACCCCTAAACTTCTGTCCCTTAATTCTCAAGTCATGTCCCCTTGTTTGAATCTTCCATACTCTCAGTGGGAAAAGCTTATCCACGTCAACTCTGTCTATCCCTCTCATCATTTTAAAGACCTCTATCAAGTCCCCCCTTAACCTTCTGCGCTCCAAAGAATAAAGCCCTAACTTGTTCAACCTTTCTCTGTAACTTAGTTGCTGAAACCCAGGCAACATTCTAGTCAATCTCCTCTGTACTCTCTCTATTTTGTTGACATCCTTCCTATAATTAGGCGACCAAAATTGTACACCATACTCCAGAATTGGCCTCACCATGCCTTGTACAATTTTAACATTACATCCCAACTTCTATACTCAATGCTCTGATTTATAAAAGCCAGCACACCAAAAGCTTTCTTTACCACCCTATCTACATGAGATTCCACTTTCAGAGAACTGTGCACAGTTATTCCAAGATCCCTCTGTTAACCTGCATTCTTCAATTCCCTACCATTTACCATGACTAACGGATTGCTTTTCCACTCAGGGGCATTTTCCTGGACACCATCCTTCCTCGGTACGATGATCATGGCATCCGGCCCCCAATCGGACAGCGGACACGACTGAGCAAGGGAGACATCAGCCAGGCTCGGAAGCTGTACAGGTGTCCAGGTGAGGTGGGCCGTGCAGGGTTGGAAGGCGGGTTGGTCACAGGTAGCTGGGGACAAGCAGAGCAGGTCAAAGAAGGATTGCATAATGGGCCTGTCCCACTTGGCGTTTTCTTTAGGCAACTGCCGGCGACTGTCATAGTCGTAGCAGGTCGGTGAAAAACCGACGACAACCTATGTCATCTTGGCGACAACCTACGACAGCACCTACGTCAGGAGAAGTCAAGCTACGCTCATTGGCGTCAAACCCACTGTCGCCGAACATTTTTCAACATGTTGAAAATTTAGAAAGACGCTACGACTGAGGAGACTACTCCCGGCGACCACCGGCAATCATGTGGCGACAAACTAGTCGCCTGTAGTTGCCTAAAAAAATCACCTAAGTGGGACAGGCCCATAATAGTCCAATGCCAGTTTATTGCCACGTGTATCTAAGAACAGTGAAATTCCTATTTTCCGTACAGTTCAGTGACTATGCATTAGTCACAATCATACTAAGTACAAGAGTGTGAGGTAGTCGACCACACTGAGTCAGTACTCAAGAGTCACCGCGTTTTAGACATCATCTTTTAGCCTTCGACTCAAAAAATTTAAAAAAGGGTTGGAGTTTTAACTTGGCCATGAAGGCCCGTTGTCCTGGCAACGGCACTGGGTCAGAGTTAGGGTTGCCAACTGTCCCATATTAGCCTGGACCATCCAGTATATTGGGCTAAATTGGTTTGTCCCATGCGGGGCTGCCTTTGTCCCGCATTTGACTGCTACTACTCTGGTCGAGGGGACTGATTGCTGTGTGGAGTTTGCATGTTCTCTCTCTCTGACCATGCGGGTGCTTTGTTATTCATAGTCACACAGCACGGAAACAGACACTTTGATCTATCTTGCCCACACCAGTGCCACTGGCCGGCGTTTGTCCCACGTCAACTCTAAACCTCTCCTATCCATGTACCTCCGACATCTCCAAATCTCATCTCAAATGTTTCCTCCCACATCCCAAAGATGTTAATTGGCTGCTGTAAATTGTCCCCAGTGCGCAGGGTGTGAATGCAAAACTGAGATAACATGGAATCAATGTGAACGGGTCATCGATGGTTGGCGAGGTCTCAGTGGGCCAAAGGCCTATTTCCTGTTGCATCAGTAAACAAACAGATCAGTCAAAACCCAGGGTATAAATCCATTGATCACAACCCCCAAGTGACCGCTGATAAAGAAGACAAGAAGTAGAAAACAGTAAAAGTTGTGGGTCAGGAAATAGTCAGTAATAAAGCTTTTATTGCAAGAGCTTGTGGATACAAGCATAAAGATGTCTTACTGTGTGGGAAAGGAACTGCAGATGTTGGTTTAAACCGAAGATAGACACAAAATGCTGGGGTAACTCAGTGGGACAGGCAGCATCTCTGGAGAGAAGGAATGGGAGACGTTTTGGGTCGAGACCCTTCTTCGGACTTGTCAGGGGAAAGGGTAAATAGAGAAATGGACAGTGATGTAGAACAAATGAATGAAAGATATGCAAAAAAGTAACGATGATCAAGGAAACAGGCCACGTATAAGATTGGTGCAGGAACCAATTTCTCAATGAATAGCATGGCAGGCACAAGGAGCTGAAAGGTCGGTTACATAGGACCTTACATTCATCATATGTTTTGTTTGGGAATGTGATGTATTCCAACCTTCTGTTGTGTGTAAAATATACGCCAATGAAAGACAGATGAGTGTTCGTGTACACATGTGGTTCTAACGTTCATTTCACCGCTTGTTGGAACGCAGGACATTCGCTTCAAACCCAGCGGTGTGATTATTGATTTCTCAACCTTCAAGTAACCCTTGCATTCCCTCTCTCTCTCCATCGCTCCCCACCCAAGTCGTACCAGCTTCAAAGTCGCCTTGTTGAGTTTCATTGTCTGTACCCCGTTTTCACAGCTAACAATGGCCTTTATTGGCGTTACTTTTTGGCACACCGTTCATTTATTTGTTCTATATCTCTCTATATCACCGTCTATATCTCACATTTCTCTTTCCCCCGATGTGATCATGGCAGATCATCCACAATCAGTACCCCGTTCCAGCCTTCTCCCCATATCCCCTGACTCTGCTATTTTTAAGCGCCCTATCTAGCTCTCTCTTGAAAGCATCCAGAGAACCTGCCTCCACCGCCCTCTGAGGCAGAGAACTCACCACTCTCTGTGAGAAAAAGTGTATCCTCGTCTCCGTTCTAAATGGCTTACTCCTTATTCTTAAATAAGTCTGAAGAAGAGTCTCGACCTGAGACGTCACCTATTCCTTTTCTCCAGAGATGCTGCCTGGCCCGCTGAGTAACTCCAGCTTTCTGCCTCTATCTTCGGTTTTAAACTTGCATCTGCAGTTCCTTCCTACACAGAACATTCTTATGGAGAGTTTAGCATCAAGAGGATTCTGTAATACAATATATTCTGTTCAACAGGCTGATGGTGTTGGTTTCAACCTTTCTAATCACTTAATCCTCTTTGGAGAAATCAAATTAACACTGTGTATAGAATTTTCCTCGGTTCTTGGCAAATGCAAGTTGAAAAACAACTAGGCACCCTTACTCCGGCATAAAAAACAAATATCACTCTGACGGGATAACTGCAGGAAACGATGTTAGATAAAAGGAAAGTCAGATGAGAAGGTGATTAGTGGGGTGGAGAGGACGGTAAAAATAGCCACGAACCAGAATCTGAACAGACCAGGCATAATTCATGTGTAAAAGGCACAAAGTGCTGGAATAACTCAATGGGTCAGGCAGCATCTGTGGAGACGTGTGTAGGAAGGAACAGCAGATAGACTCAAAACCGAAGATAGCCTCAAAAAGCTGGAGTAACTCAGCGAGTCAGGCAGCATCTCTGGAGAAAAGGACTAACAATGGCCTGTATACTTTATCATTGTTAATTTTTGCAAATCTTTCAATCACTTGTTGTATTTCTCTACGTCACCATCTATATCTCTTGTTTTTCTTTTCCCGGACTGTGAAGAAACGTCACCCATTCCTTCTCTCCAGAGAATGCTGTCTGACCCGCTGAGTTACTCCAACTTTGGTGTCTGCCTTCGGCATCTCTGGAGAACATAGAGAGGTGATGTTTTTGGCCAGACCCTTCTTGGGAACCTTCTTGATACGAGGTTATTGCAGACTGTTCTGGTCACCCCTATACAGGAAGGACGAGGAGGCTTTAGAGAGGGCGCGGAGGAATTTTACAAGAAAGCTGCCTGGATTGGAGGGTTTCAGCTACTGGGAGAGGTTGGATAGATGTGCCTTCATGTCCAGACAGGGAGGGTCACAGAGCCACACAATGTGGAAACAGGCCCTTCGGCCCAACTTGCCCACTCCGACCAACATGCCCCATCTACACTAATCCCGCCTGCACACGTTTGGCCCATTTCCCTCTAAACCTATCCTATCCTTGTACTGTCTAAATGTTTTTTAAAGGTACCTGCCTCAACCACCTCCTCCGGCAACTAGTGCCCTTTACCCACCACCCTCTGCGTGAAAAGGTTGGCCCTCAGGTTCCTATTAATTCTCTCCCCCCTCACTTTAAACCTATGTCTTCTCATTCTTGATGCCCCAACTCTGGGTAAAACACTCTGTGCATTTACCCGATCTATTCCCCTTATGATCTTATACATTTCTGTATGATCCCCCTCATCCCCCAGTGGGTAGAATGAATCCAGCGCTCCTCTGCTTGGTTTGAATGAACTAGTGGGGTCCTAATGCTGCTGATATATCACCCAGTCATTGGAACCACTGGAGGTTTATTAGTAAAATGAATAGCATCTCAGATTCTCAGAAGTACAGAGTTTCTTTGTATCCGGCCTGCTGTGTGACATGCGGTTGGAATTAAGTTAGCTCTTGCACTCATTGCCTTTTCCAGTGTACTTTATAACAACTGAATGCTCCACATTAAATAAGTAAGCAGCCAGAAAAAGATTGTTCCAGGTTTGTGTCACATTTCTTCACACTTTCAGCCCGTGGCAACAGTGCCAAATGACAACGTCAGTCACAGGAGGCACAAGCCAGTACTGAAAGGATAGGCCTGGTAGCTTCATGGACAGCCCCTCGGTGTTGAGGTTAGCCTGTGGGGCTCCACAGAGATCGCTGGGACCTTTGCTGCTCTAAGTATGGAGACGCAAGGAACTGCAGATGCACCTTTACAAAGAAAGATACCTGATGCTGGAGTAACTCAGCGGGTCAGGCAGCATCTATGGAGGACATTGAGACTGAAGAATGGTCCCCACCCAAAACGTCCTCCAGAGATGTTGCCTGACCTGCTGAGTTACTCCAGCACTTTGTGTCTTTGCTCTGGTGATCTGGATGTGGGAGGTATGTTTTGCAGACGCCATGGGAACTGGTGGTGGCGGTGATGGAGCTACAGAACATCATTGGATTGATTACAGAGCCAGATAGACAATAAAATGGCAGATGAAATTTAATACTGAAACATATGATTTGGGGAGAGACGAATAAGCCTGAAATGTTCATGACCAAGAGAGTCAGAGTGTTTTAATTGTCAACAGAACAATTAAATCCTTGGTAGACAAAACGCTGGAGAAACTCAGCGGGTGAGGCAGCATCTACGGAGCGAAGGAAATAGGCAACGTTTCGGGCTGAAATCCTTAGTTATTGCAACTTTTACAGGCCAGTAAACATGATAACAGTTAACACACAGCTAACATAAAATGGTCAAATATGGAATAGGTCAATAACAAAACTAGATAACCATAATATGTATCAACTATGGAAGAGTGAAATTCTTACCTGCTGCAGCTTCAAGGGCCTGTCCCACTTACGCGATTTTTTTCGGCAACTTGCCGGCACCCGTCATAGTCGCAGCAGGTGGCCGAAAATTGTTGAAATCCAGCGGCGACCAGAAAAAGGTACGACTCTTTGGGCGACTACTCACGACCAAACACGTCGACACGCGACGTCTGTATCCCACAGTGTGCAGCATAGTGAATTCACTGCCACGTATTAACACAGTGATACATGCAGCGAATAATAGCCACTGTGCCTGTCCCGCTGAGTTACTCCAGCATTTTGTGTCTATCTTCAGAGTAACGAGGAAGCTCTTTGAAAGAACTAGCACAGGCACGATGCACCAAATGGTCTCGTTCTATGAATTGCCAAGCACAAAAACACAAATAAGCATCTTGTTCAGCTCCTGTCAGACCTGTGCACTAACTGTACAGACCTGAGCAGCCGCTGCTCTCTCATACTGTGTTTTTGATTTTTGTTTTCGGATTGAATTCTGTCTTTACTTTGTGTACTGGTGATGTCTTTACTATTTATTTCATTCCGCTTACATGTTTGTACACTATTGTTAAATTCTGTAAGGTGTCCTTGAGACTCTTGAAAGGTGCCCATAAATAAAATGTATTATTATTATTCTTACTCGTGGTGCAGTTGGCAGAGCTGCCGCCTCACAGCACCAGAGACCCGGGTTCGATCCTGACCTCGGGTGTTGTCTGTGTGGAGTTTTGCATGTTCTCCGTGTCACCTTGTGGGTTTACTCCGGGTGCTCTGGGTTTTCTCCCACACGCCAAAGACATACACTCCCTGCTCAAACACAAAAACTGCACATACAACCTCAGGCACAGACGAGCGGACAGCATCGTCACAAACAGAACACGCTTTTTCAAGAGCTTCTTCCCTGCCACAGAATAGAATAGAATAGAATAGAAACTTTATTTGCCACACGACCAGGGTTGGTGGTAATTGGATTCGGTACATGATGGTACACTGCTTTAGCACATTAACACTAACAACAATAATAATAAAGCACATCACAAATCACAAATCTCACCAACAATACATAGTGCAAAAGAACAGACAAAAACCATAGACAAGACACTGTATACATCAAAGTCAAAAAGTTATTGGAGGGAATTAAGTGTTCTTATTGCTGAGGGGAAGAAACTGTTTTTAAAACGGGTGGATTTTGTAGCAAGTGACCTAAGGCGCCTCCCTGAAGGGAGAGTGAGACTCTTGGCCAAAACAAAATGAACTGATGTCCTGATCCACCTCATAACATATAGGGGTTTAGGCACTTTCTTTTTTATTTCTAGAGAAGTATATGTTTTTATAGATTATGTGTTTTTCTGTGTGTCTTTTTAACTCGACTTGACTTGACTCTCTGAACAACCGCACAAGAGTTCCTATGTGTGTAAGCACAAATGGCAAATAACATTTTTGATTTGATTTGATTGATACAGGTTTGTAGGCAAAATTGTCTCTAGTCTGTAGGATAATGCTAGTGTACGGGGTGATCGTGGGTTGGCACGGACTCTGTGGGCCGATGGGCCTGTTTCTGAGCTGTATTACTAAAGTCAAAAGACTAAATTCGTAAAGTGAGTGGGTTTTTTTCCATAAACAATAGGGTGCCTGTATACATTAGTCACTGTACATCAATCTAGTCTTTAACTTATTGGACATGCTCGTAAAGCCTTAACAGCAAGTACTGTTACAATAAAAAGCCCTGGGTAAAATCAGTTATTTGCTCCATGTGAGCACGGTGTCTGCTATCTGGGCTTACCGCGCCTCGACAATGAAACCGCTTCAAGGGTCACTGACTGGTAGGAATATTCGGTATTCCCAATATGTTTTTCATTACCTTCTCCCAGTTCAACCAAGTCAGCAATAAAAGTCCCCTGGCAGCTGCAGACTGACTTTGACCCAGTTTTCATTTTGGGATTGTTTGTACCCTGAGTGGTTAATAAGCAACTGGCCGGCCCCCCTTCTACAAAATCACGCCTCGTTAGATATTATAACTCTTGTATAGAGTTACACGATGAGCTAACTGCCAAGTTGTGCTAATGAGGGGACTGGTTTTAAAATCCTTCCTCCTATTAAATGCACATTATTCCTGATGGATTCTGACAATGCCCTATTGTGCAAATTAGGTGTGTCCACGGTCTGTATACGGGCAAGATGTAGATACAAGGAACTGCAGATGCTGGTTCACAAAAAAGGATGCAATGTTGCAGAGTACTGTCTCTGTGTGAAAAAGTTTTTCCTCATCTCCGTTCTAAATGTCTTACCCCTTATTCTTAAGCTGTGGCCCTGGTTCTGAACTCCCCCAACATCGGGAAGATCGGGACCACGAAACTGAGTAGTGATTTGCATCCATAACTGCGTGGCTGTGTTCACTCGATACCCCCCCCCCCCGCCCCCCCACCCCTCGCTCCCCAAGTTGTGGTCTCCACACTGCAGTGCTGCAGCCAGCAGCTGGGGCAGGTTGAGCTGTTTTCTCATGTGCTCTCCAGATGCTTGGCTCGGTCCGACGGGCAGATGCTGTCGTTTTGTCAAATACTTGGCCTATCTCTGGCTCCCTCGCAGAGAGTAGAGTTCCCTGGCAACCGGCTTCAGCACTTGTTTTAATTTACCTCCTTGCACTGATCAGACGCAGGCACCAGTTTGCTCTGTTGCTTGCTTTGACTGACTAATGTTCTGCTCTCACTTCTCACGGCCCCTTGACGATACTTGCGGCCGTCAGTTCCACAGTGCGCGAGCTATTGTGCCTCCACTGCCTGCTGTATTTATTTAGTCTGGCAGTCCATACTAGTTGGAAAACTCCATAAAGAACATTGTGTTTAAGAAGGAACTGCAGATGCTGGAAAATCGAAGGTAGACAAAAAATGCTGGAGAAAATCAGCGGGTGCAGCAGCATCTATCGAGCGAAGGAAATAGGCAACGTTTCGGGCCGAAACCCTTCCGGGTTTCGGCCCGAAACGTTGCCTATTTCCTCCAGTCCTGAAGAAGGGTTTCGGCCCGAAACTTTGCCTATTTCCTCCAGTCTGAAGAAGGGTTTCGGCCCGAAACGTTGCCTATTTCCTTCGCTCCATAGATGCTGCTGCACCCGCTGAGTTTCTCCAGCATTTTTGTGTACCTTCCATAAAGAACATGGTGTGTTGAAGGTGGAGGATTGCTTTGTCCGTATAAACTGGGTAGGAATATTTAAAGAATAGCCAGCATCCGTTGCTATCGCTTGCAGTGACTTCATCTGAGATGTGGAAATGTACAACTAATGGCAAGACCCTGAACAGCATTTATGTACAGAGGGATCTTGGCATCCAACTTCATAACTCCATGAAAGTGGCAACACAAGTAGATAGAGTGGTAAAGTTTAGTTTTAGTTAAGTTTGGAGATACAGCGTGGAAACAAGCCCTTTGGCCCACCCAGTCCGCACCGATCAAGTCTACTCCGCCATTCAATCATGGCTGATCTATCTATCTCTCTCAACCCCATTCTCCTGCCTTCTCCCCATAACTAATCAAGAAGACTGGATCTGGTATCTGTTTTATAACAGTAATGGGGAAAAAGATATTTGTTTCAAACTAAGTTAGATAGAGCTCTTAGGGCAAGGGATATGGGGAGAAGGCAGGAACCGAGTACTGATTGTGGATGATCAGCCATGATCACATTGAATGGCGGTGCTGGCTCAAAGGGCTGAATGGCCTACTCTGTACCTAGTGTCTATGTTTCTATCTATGTATCTGTGAATAATACAGATCTTTCCGTTATGTTCCGACAGCATGTGGGGATACCCTTCAAGACTCAATGGGAAACTTTTCCTCTCCTGGTTTTCCAAATGGATATTCATCTTTTACACATTGTGTGTGGAGAATATCGGTCACTCCTGGTGAGAAGGTAAGAGACTTCAGCCTTTGGTTGGCTGAACAATGTACATCCCCATGGGGACATACGTAATGGACGGCAGATGCTGGAACTGTGAGCAAAGCACAAAGTGTCGGAGGAACTCAGCGGGTCAGGCAGCATCTGTGGAGGGAATGACAAATGACATTTCGGGTCGGGACCCTTCTTCAGGCAACCCCATGAGGATACGGTGACCCCCACGAGCCCAGGTTGTTGGACGTTTAGGAACCTTATGTGACTCTCAAAACTCATTTGCAACACCACACAGTCAGGGTGTAATAACTGCAAACCCTCAAGGGCCAGTCCCACTTGGGCGACATTTTCGGCGACAGCCTGAAAAGAGGTTGTCGCGGCGAGGTCGGGACGTGACGCGTGTAGTGACGTCCCGCGGTGTCTCCCTGCCGCCCCTGGATTTTGGAATGTTCAAAATCTTCAGGCGACATCTGGGTGTCTCGTCATGTCGTGCGCCCTGTCACACGCTGACGTACGCTGCCGTGCGGGTGGCGCCCGGTGACGCCGACGTTAAACAAACAATTTATTTCTTAAAAAGTTATTGGTCCTTAGATTTATTGTCGATAAGTTAATTTCCAATGTGATGATTATACTTCAGCGTAACCTTCTTGTGTTGTGAAGGCGGGTGAGGCGGAGTGTCGTACAACTTGACGTGACGGTGACGCTCAGTGTCGTACAACTTGACGTGACGGTGACGCTCAGTGTCGTACAACTTGACGTGACGGTGACGCTCAGTGTCGTACAACTTGACGTGGCGGTGACGCTCAGTGTCGTACACAACTTGACGGTTTTTAGGGAGACGTTCGCTGTTGCCGAAAAAAATGGCAAAGTGGGACAGCCCCTTTAATCTTCCCACAGGCAGTGTCTCTACACCTGAGCCACAATGATTTACTAGGTTTGCTGAATAACGTACAGCCCCAGGGAGACACAAGAGACTGCAGGCACTGGCATCTTGAGCAAAACACAAAGTGCTGGAGGAACTCAGCTAGTATCTGTCTTCTCCATTGCTGCCTCCCCAGTTGTGGGACGGCTTGGTGCGTTGGAGGAACAGAATGTCCCACCCTCACTGATCAGTCAGTGTCCCAGCGGAAATCCACCCCAATGACTCATGATTACAGTTTACTGCTGCGACAGGGTTGAGACAACACAGCCGTTCACAAAAATATCATCTGCGGGAATATTTCCTCAAACTTTTCAGGTTATGCCACAATCTGGCAGGCCAAGTCTGTTAACAAAGAGGAGCATCATAGAAACTGGTGGCTGTCATGTTATCTTACTCTTGAGACCTTGACTTTGAGTCCAACTCCTGTCAGGAATGTCCCACCATCACTTCAATATGGTGACAAGAGTCTCTTGAATCCTGGTTTAGACGGGGTCGGCAGTCAGAGTGTTTTTTGAGTTTGGTAAGTGGCTGAGCTGCTTGAAAGGCCAATTGGTTTCTAATGAGACTCATACAGCACAGAAACAGGCCCTTCAGCCCTACTCCTCTGTGCTATCCAAGATGTCCCATTTGCCCGCGATTGTACCATTTCCCTCTAACCCTCTCCCATCCATGCACCCGTTCACAGGCCTTTCAACACTTTTATTGCCTTGCCTAGCTTCCTTGAGCAGCTGGCTCCATATTCCCACCACCCTCTGTGTGCAACAGTTCTCCATCAGGATGCAATTAAATCGTTTCCTTTTCAGGTCAGAAAATGCAGAATGACCTTTTGGGTGAAGTTAGGCACAAAGAGCTGGAGTAACTCAGCGGGACAGGCAGCGTCTCTGGAGGGAAGGGATGGGTGATGTTTCCGGTCGAGAGGTACCAGGCTGGCTGGAGGAGCACAGGAAGAGAGAGAGAGAGAGAGATCTCTTCTCTCCCTCTCCCTCTCCCTCTCCCTCTCCCCTTTCCCCTTTCCCCTTTCCCCTTTCCCCTTTCCCCTTTCCCTTTCCCCTTTCCCCTTTCCCCTTTCCCCTTTCCCCTTTCCCCTTTCCCCTTTCCCCTTTCCCCTTTCCCCTTTCCCCTTTCCCCTTTCCCCTTTCCCCTTTCCCCTTTCCCCTTTCCCCTTTCCCTTTCCCCTTTCCCTTTCCCCTTTCCCCTTTCCCCTTTCCCCTTCCCTCTCCCCATCCCTCCCTCTCCATCCCTCCCCCTCCCCCTCCCCTTCCCCTTCATCCATCCCTTCCCCTCCCCCTCCATCCCTCGCCCCCTCCCCCTCCACCCCCACCTCCACCTCCCCCTCCCCCTCCGACCCTCCCCAGGAGAAGCATAGACCAGGTGCCATCTTGTTATCTCCCAGTCAAAGCTGCACCCAGTCAGATTTTCTGCTGTGATTTCCACCTCAATGCCACCTTGTCTCTTTCTCTTGCAGATTATTTTAAATTTCACGGCCATGGACACATTCCGGAGCCGACTGTGCTGGTACGACTATGTGGAAGTACGTGATGGATACTGGAAGAAGGCCCCGCTGCGTGGTAGGAATAACCTAGCCCTGATTGTAGTTCTCTCTGACCTGCTGAACCTTTGTGTTGTCGCCTCAGTCTATTCCCTGTGGATGAGAATAGGAAATATCTCCTCATTCAGCGGGTGAAGGACCTTTGCCATTCTATATCCCAGAGGAACTCAGAGTAGGATACATTTCTGGATATTCTGGAAGTGAACTTATGTGTGAATGGGGACAGGAAAATGCCACTGGGTAGAAAATCAGCTCTGATCTGTATGAATAGCAGAGCAGACTTGAAGGGACAGATGGGCAGCACAGTGGCTTGGCTTGTTGACCCTCTGCCCTGGGAACCCGGGTTTGATCCTGACCTCGGTTCCTGTCTGTGTGGAGTTTGCATGTTCTCCCTGTGACCGCATGGGTTTCCTCCGGGTGCTCCGGTCTTCCTAAAAAGACGTGGGTTGGCATGTTAATTGGCTGCTATAAAGTGCCTCTTATGTGTTGGTGAGTGTGAGAATCTGGGGGAGGGAATAGAGTTGGATTAGATTAGTGCAGGATTGGTGTGAAGGGGTGATTTGGATTATAGACACAAAAAGCTGGAGTAACTCAGCGGGACAGGCAGCATCTCTGGAGAGAAGGAATGGGTGACGTTCGGGTCAAGACCCTTCTTCAAGGAGAGTATCGACCCGAAATGTCACCCATTCCTTCTAAGGGAAACGAGAGATATAGACGGCGATGTAGAGAGATAAAGAACAATAAATAAAAGATATGCAAAAAAAGTAGCGATGATAAAGGAAACTGGCCATTGTTGGCCGTTTGTAGGGTGAAAATGTGAAGCATGTTGTTATATTCAGTATCCATTCGTGAAGTTGACAGTCTCTGATCCGTCCTGTTTTCCAGGTAGATTCTGTGGTGATAAAGTTCCACCTTCTCTCATCTCGACGGACAGCCGTCTGTGGATCGAGTTCCGAAGCAGCAGTAGCTGGGTTGGCAAAGGTTTCTCCGCCGTCTATGAAGGTAACTGCATCAAAGGCGCGATATCAGGACAGGCACAAAACGCTGGAGCAACTCACCGGGTCAGGCAGCATCTATGGAGCGAAGGAATAGGTGACGTCTCGGGTCGAGACTGTTCTGTCTGAAGAAGGGTCTCTACCCGAAACGTCACCTATTCCTTCGCTCCATAGATGCTGCCTCACCCGCTGAGTTTCTCCAGCATTTTCGTCTAACATAGATTTTTCCAGCATCTGCAGTTCTTTCTTAAACAATATAGAACTGGTGTATGGTTGGTCGATGCAGACTCGGTGAAGCAAATTGCTTGTTTCCACACTGTATCTCGAAAACTAAACTAAAACTAAAAAAACTAATACTTGGTTGTAGTTTGGTGGGAGTTTTCCTGAAGGGAGTTGTTTTGATCTCATGTCTGGATAATTCTATCCCTCAGCTGCTGCCTGCCTCCCTTCCTCCCTGCACTCACTGTTAACTTCCATTGATAATTCCAAGAACAGGACATATTCCAATGGAAGGCTAACTTCCACCCTGCTAATAATCAGCAGAAGGATTGGGGCTCCCAGAGGAAGCTCTATCCTGCAAGCCCAACGCCCTGCAGCAGATGTTAGTTGGCAAGGAACCCATGGAGTCACAGCTGGGCAAGGGTTCACACAACCCAGCAAGTCCACAGACTGCATCTGGTTTTGATGCAGAGACTGGACATGCATGAAGAGATTCCAGAGTAACGCATACAGAGTAACGCATACAGACACTAAAGTCTCACAGCCAAAGTGACTATTGAACAGTTCCATTGAAAATAAGATACGCAGTGCTGGAGTAACTCAGCGGGTCAGTCAGCATCTCTGGAGAACATGTGTTGTGTGTTCGTGTTAAAGGAAAGACTATACCAGATTACAACCAGGTGTCCACAGTGTACAGATACATGTGAAAGGAAATAATGTTTTGTGCAAGATAAAGTCTGATGAAAGATAGTTTGAAGATCTCCAATGAGGTAGACGGAAGGTCGGGACTGCTCTCTAGTTGGTAAGAGGATGGTTCAGTTGACTGATTACAGCTGAGATGATCGTAACCAAATCCTGTCCTAACTCCATTCAATATCACTCACTGCATGCACGGTGCTTCAGGGACGATCACAAATTTACACAGTCCCACCGTTCATAAGTTACAGGAGCAGAATTAGCCCATTTGCCCCATAAGGTCCACTCTGTCATTCAATCATGGCTGATCTATCTCTCCCTCTCAACCCGATTCTCCTGCCTTTGCCCCATAACCTCTGACACCCGCACTAATCAAGAATCTATCTATCTCTGCCTTAAAATTATTAATTGACGGCCGGCCTCCACAGCCGTCTGTGGCAATGAGTTCCACAGATTCACCACCCTGTTTTCCACCTCTTTGTTGCCCTGATCTATCGCTGGTGGTTATTAATATTAACAGTAATAGTAACTATTGTCAATTCAAATAATGCAACGTAGTTACACAGAGGATTGAAATTGCGTTTCCCCATACTCCAATGTGCAAGTAATATTTATAACACAGACAGACAGTATACCAATAAAAATAGACAATGGACATATACATTATATAAAATATTCATTAATAAAAGGTGCAATATAGAAAAGTGCAAATAGCATACTGCAGATATTGGGTTAAAGTTAATTTGACAGTCAGTTGGTCTTTGTGTAATGTTCATGGAATTTTCTTTAGTGTGTTGAGTAGTCTGATGGCCTGAGGGAAAAAGCTGTTTTTGAATCTTGTTGTTTTGCTCCGCATGCTGCGGTAGCGCTTGCCGGATGGTAGGAGGGTGAACAGTTTGTGTGCTGGGTGGGTGGTGTCTTTGATGATGTTGGTTGCTCCCTTGCGACAGCGAGATGGGTATAAGTCCTTGAATTGCTGGTTGGGTGATCTAGTGATCTTCTCCGCTGTCCTCACCACTCTCTGTAGGGCCTTCTGGTCAGCAGCAGAGCAACTGCCATACCAGACTGAGAGACTGCTGGTAAGAATGCTCTCAATGGCACCCCTGTAAAAAGTGGTGAGGGCAGAAGGGGGGGGGGGGGGGTCGGCTTTCCTCATCCCGTCGAAGGAAGTGGAGGCGTTGCTGTGCTTTCTTGACTAGGGAGATGGTGTTGGTGGACCATGTCTGATCATCTGTGATGTGTACTCCCAGGAACTTGGTGCTTTTCACAGACTCCACTGCACTGCCATTTATGGTGAGTGGGGTGTGTGCTGCCTGTTTCTTCCTGAAGTCCACAGTTATTTCTTTTGTTTTATTGACATTGAGTTGAAGGTTATGGATGTCTATTAAGCTGTGAATGACGTAGTTATTGATCTCAGTCACACCATAAGCGCTCAGTTTATACCATTTTCTTCTCAATGCCAGCCATCTGCGGAGGGGATATCACCAAAGATCTGGGGCAGATCCAGTCTCCAAACTACCCCGACGACTACCGCCCCTCGAAAGTCTGCATCTGGAGGATAAGAGTCTCCGACACGTTCCACGTGGGACTGGCCTTTCAGTCGTTTGAGGTGACGTATCCCCTTTTTTTTAGTTGGGTTCATACTTTGGACAGAAGAGTCACATTGTCGCCAGCCAGCCTCCCCTCCCAACATCACCCAGCACCCCTTCAAATCAAGGAAGTAAGTTTACGTACACAAAAATGCTGTAGATACTCAGCGGGTGCAGCAGCATCTATGGAGCGAAGGAAATAGGCAACATTTTGGGCCGAAACCCTGAAGGAAATAGGCAACGTTTCGGGCCGAAACCCGGAAGGTCGCCTATTTCCTTCAGGGTTTCGGCCCGAAACGTTGCCTATTTCCTTCGCTCCATAGATGCTGCTGCACCCGCTGAGTTTCTCCAGCATTTTTGTGTACCTGGGATTTTCCAGCATTTGCAGTTCCTCCTTAAACAAAGGAAGTTTACGTGTCCAGTTCCTCTGGTCAACCACGGGTGAATCACTTTGGGCTTTAAATACATTTTTTCCCTTGCAACTTGGCAACGTGCCAACCATTTCCCTGTCTGGGTCATGCCTTTGAATGTTTTCTCCCAGTTAACCAGTGACTAATCCTGTTCTCATACCTCAGCTTCCCAGTCAAGTTAGCTGATCCAAATTTTGAACTGTTGCACGTTCAATCCCAATGTAAAATTCTGTCAAATTAGGGTCATTCTTCCCCCAAACTCCAGTTGAAAACAAGGCCACCAATTGACGCCTTCTCAACAAGACACAATTTTTTTCCCCCCAAGTTTATGATGCATTGTAATTGGTGATCTGTCTGAAGAAGGGCCTCGACCCGAAACGTCACCCATTCCTTCTCTCCAGAGATGCTGCCTGACCCGCTGAGTTACTTCAATTTTTGTTTGTTTATCTTCTGTTGAAAGTTCGTTGTTGTTTTGGCCCTGAGTTGGAGAATGGATCACGGGGGATTTCTGTCACAGAACACTTAGTAGTGGGGGTGGTCTTGAGGGAATTTGCCCCATGATGTCGGGCACTGCTTTTACACTCCCTCCATCGGCCTATGAATACTCACCAGCTCAAATCAATGAGGAACGCACTCTTGTCTGGAGCTGTTGGTTATATGTGTACAGTCAGGGGGGGGGGGGGGCACAGTGGCGCAGCGGTAGAGTTGCAGCGCCAGAGACCCAGGTTCAATCCTGACTACGGGTAGAATCGAAGAAGAATACAATGCCTTTTATTGTCATTCAAACAGACAAGGTGTGAAGGAAATTTCATTTCTGCAGTCATGACATTACAACAACAAAAAAAACCAAGACACACACTTAACACAATTTACACAAACATCCATCACAGTGAATCTCCAACACCTCCTCACTGTGATGGAAGGCAAAAGTCTTATCTCTTCCCTTTGTTCTGTCTGTACGGAGTTTGTACGCCCTATCAGTAACCTGCGTGGGTTTTCCCCGGGTGCTGCGGTTTCCTCCCACATTCCAAAGACGTGCAGGTTTGTAGGTTAATTGGCTTCTGTAAAGTTGCCCCTGGTGTGTCGGGCAGAGCTGGTGTGTGGGTGATTGCTGGTTGGCCATATTTCCATGCTGTATCTCCAAATTAAACTGAAGCGTTACACCAGAATCCTATTTGTCCCACTCCAGATTGAGAGGCATGATAGCTGTGCCTATGACTACCTGGAAGTGCGCGATGGGAGCTCGGAAGACAGCCCTCTGATCGGTCGTTACTGTGGTTACGATAAACCTGATGACATCAAGTCGAGCTCCAACAAACTGTGGATGAAGTTTGTATCCGACGGTTCCATCAACAAAGCTGGCTTCTCGGCAAACTTCTTCAAAGGTCCGTTTACACCCAGAGAGTTGTGAGTCTGTGGAATTCTCTGCCTCAGATGGCGGTGGAGGCCGGTTCTCTGGATGCTTTCAAGAGAGAGTAAAGGGCCTGTCCCACTGTACAAGGTAATTCAAGAGCTCTCCCGAGTTAAAAAAAAAATCAAACTCGTGGTAAGTACGTAGAGTGTACATAGCGGGTACGTCGGAGCTCGGTACGCCTCTTAGCGGCTAGTAATGCTAACGGCGGGTACTCGGGAAGCTCGTGAAGACTCGTGAAGATTTTTCAACATGTTGAAAAATGTCCACGAGAGCCCCGAGTGCCTACGAGCGGCTATTACCGTAATTCTCCGAGTTCGAATCAGGGGGAACTCGGGAGAACTCTTGAATTAGCTCGTACAGTGGGACAGGCCCTTTAGATAGAGCTCTTAAAGATAGCGGAGGCAGGGGATTTGGGGAGAAGGTAGGAACGGGGTACTAATTGTGGATGATCAGCCGTGATCATATTGAATGGCGGTGCTGGCTCGAAGGGCCGAATGGCCTACTCCTGCACCTATTGTCTATTGTCTATTGTCTATTGTCTATTGTTCATTGCTCACTGCTCATGTACAAGTCTGTGGGAGCAGGGCGGGAATTAGGGATTGTGATGGAGGATAAACCCATACTCTCCCGCTCTCTCCATCCCTCTCCCTTCCTAGTTCTCTGTCCTGTCTCACTGTACCCCGATTAAACTTTATCTCTGTCTGCCTCGTTGTCACCTTCTCCTAGCTCACAATGATCTATTCTACATTTTCCTTGAGCTTCATCCCCTTTGATGTCTTGTTTTCACAGCCCACCCTTCCTTATCTATTCCTAAGTAAGAACTGCAGATGCTGGAAAAATCGAAGGTAGACAAAAATGTTGGAGAAACTCAGCGGGTGAGGCAGCATCTATGGAGCGAAGGAATAGGTGACGTTTCGGGTCGAGACCCTAAAGGTCACCTATTAATTCGCCCCATAGATGCTGCCTTACCCGCTGAGTTTCTCCAGCATTCTTGTCTACCTTCCTTATCTCTCAGTCTCCCTCTCCCCTGAGTCTCAGTCTGAAGAAGGGTCTCGACCCGAAATGTCCCCCATTCCATCGCTCCATTGATGCTGCCTCACCCGCTGAGTTTCTCCAGCATTTTTATCTACCTACCTTGTCTCTCTGTCTCTCTCGCCTCTGAATCTGTCTGAAGAAGGGTCTCGACCCGAAACGTCACCCGTTCCTTCTCTCCAGAGATGCTGCCTGTCCCGCTGAGTTACTCCAGCATTTTGTGTCTATTTTACGATTCTCAGACTGGTAGGCTCAGCAAAAATCTCAGTCTTAATTGTCTGACTCGGCTAAATAGATGTGCAGTTATGAATTAGTTTGCTCTTCCCCACTTGGGGTTGGTCCAAGGTGTCCTTGGCAGCAATAACACAGAGCTGTGTGGAGCAAAAGCTGTATCCATGCGGTGAGAGACTACGTGGATGGAAAGGCCTGGCAGAGTGACTCCAGATACTAAATGAGTCATGAAGTGAGAATCGTGGACTGCCACATCTTAGCTTCAGAAATAACTGACGGGAAACCCAGAGCATCGGGCCGACAGTGAAGTGGAATGTTGATAGTCATCCTGAGAAACCATTCCGCATGGTCTGTTGAATAGGCATCTGTTCAGTCCCCATGGTGAGGGTGGGATTGTACACTAATGATGCCCACACTGTTGAGTGTTCCATTGCAAACCACACATCTAGTGAAGGAATCTTCCAACAGTCATGTCATGTGGTGGGACTGGAATCTAATTTCACCACAGCATACTTGAGGAAGCTGGAAGTTGCCGTCCTGGTGTTTCTCAAAAATGCAATCGCAATTAGAGCATACATCAGATCTACGCGGCTTGTTTGCCTCCACGAGCAAGGACCCGATCACGGGGAGATCCTGAACACACGCGGTGACAGGCCCGGACCGAGTGGATGTGGGGAGGATGATTCCACCAGCGAGAGAGTCTAGGACCAGAGGGCACAGCCTCGGTGGAAGGGAGGTCAGAGCCGATGATGGACTGGGCAGTGTTTACTACTTAGTACGGGTGTCAAATGTTATGGGGGGGGAGGCAGGAGAACGGGGGTTGAGAAGGAAAGATAGATCAGCCATGATTGAAAGGTAGAGTAGACTCGATGGGCCGAATGGCCTAATTCCTCTCCTATGACATGAATTTATGGATCATCAGCCAAGGAGAAAAGTGGGGGGGGGGGGGGTGTTTGTAGGTGAGCTGCCTAAAATGGAGAATTCAACATTAGGCAGCCACAACATGCTGGAGTAACTCAGCGGGACAGGCAGCATCTCTGGAGAGAAGGGATGGGTGATGCTTTGGGTCGAGACCCTTCTTCAGACTGATGCCAGGGGACTGATGCACAGAGATAAAATGTAGATTTTATGTGGAAATGTAGATTTGATTTCTGCACCGCCAACTCCCCTGACATCAGTCTGAAGAAGGGTCTCGACCCAAAACGCACCCATTCCTTCACAGAGATGCTGCCTGCCCGCTGAGTTACTCCAGCATTTTGTGTCTACCTTCGATTTAAACCAGCATCTGCAGTTCTTTCCTACACATTGAATATGAGGTGCTGTTCCTCCAGTTTGCATGTGGCCTTTCTTTGGCAATGGAGGAGGCCCAGGACCATACGAAGGTAGACAAAAATGCTGGAGAAACTCAGCGGGTGAGGCAGCATCTGGTTTTTTCCCCCAGCAATTTTTGTCTACCTTCGAATTTCTAGCTCTGAGTTTCTCCAGCATTTTTGTCTACCTTTGATTTTTCCAGCATCTGCAGTTCTTTCTTAAACAGCCAGGACAATAAGGTCAGTATGGGGATGGGGAAAGGAGTTGGGTGTGCATGTGTGTACAGACGTGTGTGTTTGTGGGAGTAGGTGTACCTGTTTTGTGTCCAGGGTATGTTTGTTTGCCTGTGTTTTGGCAGTGTTGGGTGTGGAGACAGTGAGGGGCTCTGCGTGGTGGCTGCGGACACTGACCTCTCCGTCCTTGCTCCAGAGGTGGACGAGTGTTCCAGGCCGGACAACGGAGGGTGTGAGCAGCGCTGCGTCAATACTCTGGGCAGTTATAAATGCGCCTGCGATCCTGGGTACGAGCTCGCGAACGACAAACGCAGCTGTGAAGGTAAGTCCATGAAAAATGACGGAATATGAATTTATAACGGGGTGTTTTGTTGGAGGGAGGGGGCGTAAAAGTGGGGAAAGTGTACGTTGATGAGACCCCCGAGGGACTGGGTCTGAGGCGGCACGGTGGTGCAGCGGGTAGAGCTGCTGCCTCACAGCGCCAGAGACCCGGGTTCCATCCTGACTACGGCTGCTGACTGTACGGAGTTTGTACGTTCTCCCTGTGACAGTGTGGGCTTTCACCGGGAGCTCTGGTTTTCCTCCCACAATCCAAAGACGTGCAGGTCTGCAGGTTAATTGGCTGCAAGTAATTTGTAAATTGGCTCTAGTATGTAGGATAGTGGGAGTGTGTACAGGGGGATCGCTGGTCGGCGTGGACCCGGCGGGCTGGAGGGCCTGTTTCCACGCTGGATCTCTAAAGTGGTGACCCATCGGTGCAGTCATAACCATTGACGGTCAAGCAACCTGTGGTCTCATTCAGCGTATAGAATAAAGAATGGCTTCCCCTTTATTCTTGGAATAAAGGGAAAGGCATTTAAGACTGAGATGAGAAAAACGTTTTCACCCAGAGAGTTGTGAATTGTGGAATTCCCTGCCACAGAGGGCAGTGGAGGCCAAGTCACTGGATGGATTTAAGAGAGAGTTAGATAGAGCTCTAGGGGCTAGTGGAGTCAAGGGATATGGGGAGAAGGCAGGCACGGGTTATTGATAGGGGACGATCAGCCATGATCACAATGAATGGCGGTGCTGGCTCGAAGGGCCGAATGGCCTCCTCCTGCACCTATTTTCTATGTTTCTATGTTTCTATAAAAGCACCCTGTTAAAACCATGCTCCAGCAGGTCAGTGAAGGAACAACACTGGCTGTTTCCCGGAACTGTGTGGTTACAAGCCCTATAAGTCTGGGGAACATAAATGTCACTGCACTGCTGGGACCTACGGCTGCACTGATGGAAACGTTATCCAGTTTAGTTTATTGTTCGAGGTACAGTTAAAAGCTTTAATTACGTGCTATCCAGTCAGCAGTGTATAGATACATGATAAGGGAAGGTAGACAAAAATGCTGGAGAAACTCAGTGGGTGAGGTGGCATCTATGGAGCGAAGGAATAGATGATGTTTTGAGACCAGACTGATGAGGGGGTGAGGGGGGGGTGAGGGGGGGGCGTGTCCCCCTCCCCCCCCTCTCACCCCCTCATTAGTCTGAAGGTCAAAACGTCATCTATTCCTTCGCTCCATAGATGCTGCCTCACCCACTGAGTTTCTCCAGTATTTGCAGTTCTTTCTTAAGCATGATAAGGGAATAACGTTTAGTGCAAGGTAAAGCAAGCAAAGTCCGATCAAGGATATATTTGGAAAGTGGGTGGGTGCAGGAGTGGTGTGGTGGCAGGAATGGGAAGAGTTGGGAATAATAACTTGGGGCTGAGAGCTGAGATGAATAAATTGGGAAGGAAAGAATAAAATCCATAAAGAAAGAGAATAATTAATTAATGCAAAGCCTTCCAGTGTTCAGTGTTCATTGCTAGACCCCCCAGAGCTGTATAATTGGACTGTATCCGCGCACCTGGAAGATCACCTCACCTGAGGTACCACGGATGGCGTAAGTTCCAAACTGTGCTTTGCCAACTGCAGCTGCGTGTGGCGGCTTCCTGACCAAACTCAACGGCTCCATAACCAGCCCCGGTTGGCCCAAGGAATACCCACCCAACAAGAACTGCGTCTGGCAGGTGTGGCACCAACGCAATATCGCATTTCCCTGCAGTTCGAGTCCTTTGAGGTGGAGGGCAATGACGTGAGTATGATGTTCCGACATCGGAATTTTGTTTCACTTGTACTCGAATCTGGCTTCACGTGGGGCCCAGCACAGATAGGAACAGACATAAAATAAAACATCTCATAGAACAGTGGTGAGTTTCTCGAACAAGTCGGTTTATTCAAGACCTTAACAGTACCCACTGGAAACACTCTGAGCTTCCAAAGTGTTTCAAAGATTCACAGCACCCACAGCATTTTTAAATTCTCACGACACAATGGTTACTATATTATTAATAATGATGAACAATAATTCATTATTCATCAATGTCTCTGTAGCCATTCATCTTTGTATTTCCCCAGTTATCTTTAACCTTATGTTCCCTGTTAATTAGAAAACCACTCTCCCATTTGTCTAACAAACCTGAATGTTTTATTGCTGTGTAGCAATGCCCAATTAACAGAATAACTACATCCTTAACCTCTCTTGCAATGTTAATCCCTGTTGATGCCATAAATTGAATCTGCCATTAATACCCCTGCAGTGAACTCTTTCAGCAACTGGGAGCTAGATGGATGCATACAAATGGCAATCTCAGTGTTCTCTAAGTGGTGTAAACTTTGTTAAGGATAGACACAAAATGCTGGAGTAACTCAGCGGGACAAGCAGCATCTCTGGAGAGAAGGAATGGGTGACGTTTTGGGTCGAGACCCCCCTTCAGACTAATGTCAGGGGAGTGGGCGGTATATAGATAAGGAAGTGTATAGATAAGGAGGTGTATGGTGTGAAAATCGGACAAAGGAGAATGGAGATCAAGGAACATGTAGAAAAGATCATTGTTAGTTAGGAGAAGGTAACAACAAAGCAAACAGAGATAAAATGTAGTCGGAGACAGTAAGACTGGTCGGGGTACAGGGAAGGGGGAGGGGATTGAGAGGGACGGAGGGAAAGCAAGCGTTGTTCATTGGGTCTGAGCTATCTCCTGCATCTCTGGCTCTTGGTTTGCAGGTGTGCAAGTATGATTATTTGGAGGTGCGCAGTGGGCTCTCTGCCGACTCCAAGCTTCATGGCAAATTCTGCGGTCCCGAGAGACCAGAGGTGATTACGTCCCAGTACAACAACATGCGGATCGAGTTCAAATCCGACAACACTGTTTCGAAGAAAGGTTTCAAGGCACACTTCTTCTCTGGTACGTACAATTAATGCCACTTGCAACTTCTCCCCTTGTGTTTTCCCTCCTTTCATCTGTTGGAAGAGTTCTAACCCATGTACAGATACACTGAAATTCATCTTTGTGTACAGTTCAGAGCCAGTAGCACTATACATGAAAAAATGAATGAATGAATAAGTTTATTGGCCAAGTATTCACATACAAGGAATTTGCCTTGGTGCTCCGCCCGCAAGTGACAACGACATACAGTGACAGTTAGGAATGACACATAAAACATTAAACATTAATAATAAAACATTATTGATTAAACATGTGAATTAAATAAGATACCAGATCACTTAGATACATATTAGATCTGCATCTCAGATAGAGCACAGGCGTAGCGGAAGTTCACTGAGACAGTATACATAATGGCCAGATCTGGCACCATTTTCAAGTCCCAGTTGTTGTAGTTCTTGATCTGACCATGAAGGTCTGTTGTCCTGGCGGCGTTGCCGGGTCGGCCGGGCCAAGCATGGCCGTGGTGCTCTCCGCCGCTGCTCCACGTGCTCGGCCTTTCGGAGCCTGGCGCCCGGTCTAGCCGAGCCCCAGGCTGCTGTAGGGCCTCCAGCGGTGTCTGATCTAATCGAGGCCCAGGCTGATGCAGGGCCTCCAGCAGTGTCTGATCTAATCGAGGCCCAGGCTGCTGTAGGGCCTCCAGCAGTGTCTGATCTAATCGAGGCCCAGGCTGCTGCAGGGCCTCCAGCAGTGTCTGATCTAATCGAGGCCCAGGCTGCTGCAGGGCCTCCAGCAGTGTCTGATCTAATCGAGGCTCAGGCTGCTGCAGGGCCTCCAGCAGTGTCTGATCTAATCGAGGCCCAGGCTGCTGTAGGGCCTCCAGCAGTGTCTGATCTAATCGAGGCCCAGGCTGCTGCAGGGCCTCCAGCAGTGTCTGATCTAATCGAGGCCCAGGCTGCTGCAGGGCCTCCAGCAGTGTCTGATCTAATCGTGGCCCAGGCTTCCCAGTGATTTGTAAATCACTGACTTTCTGGAGAAAGTCAGTGATTTACAAATGAAATTGGAAACCTTATGGCCTTTATTTGCAGGAAAGAGAAGACCAAGGGAATTTAGGCACAAAGGCATAATTGCAGGAACGCCAGCTCAGGGCAGTAAACTTGATCATTCACCAATTCTATCACATTTAGTCCAGGCCTTTTGGGTTTATGAAAGGAAAATCTCGTTCAAGTTGCTGAAATAGATTCGTAGAGTCATACAGTCATAAAGGATATTTTTAAAGTGAAGATTGACAGATTAGTTCGGGTGTCAAAGGTTCCAGGGAGAATGGGGTTGAGAGGGAAAGATAGATCAGCCATGATTGAATGGCGGAGTAGACTCAATGGGCCGAATGGCCTAATTCTGCTCCTATGACATGAACAAGTGCAGAAACAGGCCCTTCGGCCCAACTCTTCCATGCCGACCAAGGTGCCCCATCTACGCTAGTCCCATTTGCCCTCATTTGGCCCATATCCCTCCAAACCGTTCCTATCCGAGTACCTTTTAAATGCTGTTATAGTATCTGCCTGAACTGCCTGAACTACTTCACTAGGGTGAAAAAGCTGCCCCTCAGATTCCTATTAAATCTTTCCCCTCTTACCTTAAACCTATCTCCTCTGGTTCTTAATTCCTCCACCCTGTGAAAAAGACCGTGCATTCACCCTATCGATTCCCCTCATGATGTTAAACAACCCTATAAGATCACCCTTCAGCCTCCTGCACTCCAAGGTATGAAGCCCCAGCTTGCCCAATCTCTCCCTGTAGCTCAGGCCCTCCGGTCTTGACAACATCCTTGAAAATCTTCTATGCAACTTAACGCCATCCCTTCCTACAGCGCTGCTTTGGGGAGATCAGAAGTGGCGCAGAGACATGTGCTGGGTGCCTTGGAGTTGCCCATGTCGAAGTAAGTGGGTGAAGAGGCAATATTCTCTGCAGAGACATCATCTCTGGAGGCGAATGTCTTCTTAAAAGTATTAGCATAAGCAGCAGAGGTTTTTAACATGTGGCAAAAGGCCATGCTAATAGAACTGTGGACCTAACGCAGGCTCGGCGATCGTTTCCCCGAACACCTCCGCTTAGTCCGCCTAAACCTACCTGATCTCACGGTTGCTCAGCACTTTAACTCCCCCTCCCATTCCCACACTGACCTTTCTGTCCTGGGCCTCCTCCATTGTCAGAGTGAGGCCCAACGCAAATTGGAGGAACAGCACCTCATATTTTGCTTGGGCAGCTTACACCCCAGTGGTATGAACATTGACTGTTGTGCTGAAGCAAAGCAAGAATGTTATTGTCCTATCTGGGACACATGACAATAAACTCTCTTGAATCTTGACTTCTCTAACTTCAAGCAGCCCTTGCTTTCCCTCTCTCTCCATCCCCTTCCCCTTCCCAGTTCTTCGAGCAGTCTTACTGTCTCCGACTACATTCTATCTCTGTACCACCCACTCCCCTGACATCAGTCTGAGGAAGGGTGTCGACCCGAAACGTCACCCATTCCTTCTCTCCAGAGATGCTGCCTGTCCCGCTGAGTTACTCCAGCATTTTGTGTCCATCTTCGAACTGTGGACATTAGTGCCCTCTGAAGGCTACCGGCCAGATTGACTGGAATAGATTTTCAAATTATTAATAGGCTTCATGATGGGAATGAAATGTTACTTACTCCCTTACTTCGTTCTATTCTGTTTTGTAGTTTTTTGCACATTCCGCAGGCATTGCCACATTTCATTTCACTGCACATCTCGTATGTGTTTGTGACAAATAGACTTGACTTCATTAAAGTTATTCCTGCAGCTAGAATTATAGACTATGCACCCATCTCATATGTGCATAGGTCCTGTGCAAAGGAATTCTCTGCACCCCTATCTTTCATTTCTTCAAGGTACTTATCCATTTTCCAATTGTAATTACTGTTGAATATATCGTTCCTGCATCCACTATCCACCAGATCGCCACACCCCCTCCTGGTCTCCCTCTCATATTTTGCTTGGGTAGACAATAGATAATAGACAATAGGTGCAGGAGTAGGCCATTCAGCCCTTCGAGCCAGCACCGCCGTTCAATGTGATCATGGCTGATCATCCACAATCAGTACCCCATTCCTGCCTTCTCCCCATATTCCCTGACTCCACTATCTTTAAGAGCCCTATCTAGCTCTCTCTTGAAAGCATCCAGAGAACCGGCCTCCACCGCCCTCTGAGGCAGAGAATTCCACAGACTCACAACTCTCTGTGAGAAAAAGTGTTTCCTCGTCTCTGTTCTAAATGGCTTACTCCTTATTCTTAAACTGTGTGGCCCCTGGTTCTGGACTCCCCCAACATCGGGAACATGTTTACTGCCTCTAGCGTGTCCAATCCCTTAATAATCTTATATGTTTCAATAGCTTGGAACCCAACGGTATGAACATTTCATTCCCCAATGTTCAAGTGATAACCCTATTCTTTTCCCCCCACACCTATCCATTTCTCCCTCTATCCCCCCCCACCCCCCCCCATCACCCTACACCTTTCCACTCCTCCTTACCCTCATCTCCCATCCCACCCATATCCCATTCTCCCATTCCCCCTCTTTCTCCTCCCCCCTATCCCCTTCCCCCCTTTTCCCCCCTTCCCAGATTTACATTGAATTCCATCTCATCTTGTCCTTCTCTGGAGCCCCCAGTGACCCCCTTTTCAGCTCCGTCCTTTGTCACCGTCTCCACCCATCTGCCATCGCCTGTACCCACCTACCCCACCCCCACCTTCTCTTTGCCAGCTTTCTCTCCCCATCCCCCTACTCCATTAGACTGAGGAAGGATCCGGAACCGAAGCGTCGTTTGTCCATTCCCTCCACAGATGTTGTCCTGTCCACTGAGTTCCTCCAACACCTTGATTTTCTACTCAAGATTCCTGCATCTATAGTTTTGTGTCCGCCTCTCCTTAATACTCCTCCACTTGCCAGTTGTCTTCCATCTGTGTCCTCCAGTAATGACCTCTCCTGGCATTTCCTGACAAATCGTCTCTGATTTCGTAAGTGATAGGAGTAGAATTAGGCCATTCGGCCCATCAAGTCTACTCCGCCATTCAATCATGGCTGATCTATCTTCTCCCATAATTCTGCCTTCTCCCCATAATCTCTGACACCTGCACTAATCACAAATCTATCTATCTCTGCCTTAAAAATATCCACTGACTTGGCCTCCACAGCCTTCCGTGGCAAAGAATTCCACAGATTCACCACCCTTCTCTCTTAAGAAAGGACAAGGCCAATAAGGAAGCCAACATACAAGGATTGGAAAGCCTGAGAGGGATATGGGCCAAATGCAGGCAAGTGGGACTAGGCTGGTACGCCAACTTGGTTGGCATGGACAAGGTGGGCGAAGGGCCTGTTTCAATGCTGTACAGCGCTCTGACTCTGTGGGAGATTGACATTGTACTGAGGCTGTGACCTCCATTTTCACTCTTTCCCCCAGACAAAGATGAGTGTTCGAAGGATAATGGCGGCTGTCAGCACGAGTGTGCCAACACCTTTGGGAGTTACTCCTGTCAGTGCCGCAGTGGCTTCATGCTTCACGAGAACAAGCACGACTGCAAGAAGGTGAGTGGCCTTTGTCTTGTGGGTGAGTGCCTTGTGGCATTAGGTTGGACGAGGCTCAGAGCCAGGGGTATATTCTAAGCCGCACTTTTTTGCACATACCTCAAAAAGACTGCCAGCATCATCAAGGACCCACACCATCCTGGCCACACACTCATCTCCCCGCTACCTTCAGGTAGAAGGTACAGGAGCCTGAAATCTGCAACATCCAGGTTCAGGAATAGCTTCTTCCCCACAGCCATCAGACTATTAAACACAACTTCAAACAAACTCTGAACCATAACAACCTATTGCACTTTATCTGTTTATTTATGTGTATATATATATATATATTCAAAGGTATATGGTCACACTGATCTGTTCTGTATTTATTTATGCCTACTATGTTCTGTTGTGCTGAAGCAAAGCAAGAATTTCATTGTCCTATCTGGGACAAATGACAATAAATTCTCTTGAATCTTGGACATACTCTGTGGAGGGAACTGTCAACGTGTGATTTATTTTTGCAGCCGGGTGTGAACACAAAATCAACAGTGTTTCAGGAGTCATCACCAGCCCCAACTGGCCTGATAAGTATACCAGCCGTAAGGAATGTACCTGGGAGATCGTAACCACACCAGGGCACCGCGTGAAACTGGTAAGAGGTCGTAGAGTGATACAGTGTGTAAACAGGCCCTTCGGCCCAACATGTCCCAGCTACACTAGTCCCACCTGCCTGCGCTTGGTCCATATCCCTCCAAACCTGTCCTATCCATGCACCCGCCCGACTGTTTCTCAAATGTTGGGATAAACCCTGCCTCAACTACCTCCTCTGGCAGCTTGTTCCATACACACCGCCCTTTGTGTGAAAATATTACCCCTCAGATTCCTATCAAACCTTTTCCCCTTCACCTTAAACCGAGTAAGCATAAGCAACGAAGATGAGGCCCAGTCTGAGCTCACTCTGAGTAAGGGTCTCGACCCGAAACATCACCCATTCCTTCTCTCCAGCTTGTGCAGGGATGATATCCACCTCCAAAGATAACAGAAATTCTTGGGGTAACTCAGCAGGACAGGCAGCATATCTGGAGAGAAGAAATGGGTGATGTTTTGGGTCGAGACATTCTTCAGACTGATGAAACACCACCCGTTCCTTCTCTCCAGAGATGCTGCCTGCCCCGCTGAGTTACTCCAGCATTTTGTGTCTATCTTCGGTTTAAACCGGCATCTGCAGTTCCTTCCTACACAGGATTGGCGTTTTGCCGTTCGGGCTGGCACAGGTGGGTGATTGATGGCTGGTGGCTGCCGAAGGGCCTGCCTGTGAGAATCTGACTCATCGACACAGTGTACAAATTCCTCCTCTGCTCTATTTTCTGTAGTCAATGATAGTAAATCTTGGCCTTCTGGTTGGACCGAATGGCCTACTCCTGCAGTGTTGTCTATTGTCTAAAAGCCCGCACATAATGGATTTGTTGGTTTTGCTTGTAAGGCGTTCAACGAGCTGGATATTGAGCAGCACCAGGAATGTGCCTATGATCACTTGGAGCTCTATGATGGCAAAGACTCCAGGGCAAAGGTGATTGGGAGATTCTGTGGCAGCAAGAAACCCGAGCCTCTAACCTCCACCTTCAACAGGATGTTCATTAAGTTCTTCTCTGACAACTCTGTGCAGAAGAAAGGCTTTGAAGCCACGCACACTTCTGGTAAGAAGCTGCCAACATTACATGTTTAACGTTCAAGCAGGAACTGCAGATGCTGGAAACTGGAAGGTAGACAAAAATGCTGGAGAAACTCAGCGGGTGCGGCAGCATCTATGGAGTGAAGGAAATAGGCAACGATTCGGGCCGAAACCCTGAAGGAAATAGGCGACGTTTCGGGACGAAACCCGGAAGGGTTTCGGCCCGAAACGTTGCCTATTTCCTTCACTCCATAGATGCTGCCGCACCCGCTGAGTTTCTCTAGCATTTTTGTCTACCTCTTATTACATGTTTAACAAAGGCACGGGATTGAATTGTAATAGGAACAAGCGGATTCATATTGATAATTCACATATTTTTTAAATTATTATTTACCTGTGGGCGTGAGTGTGTTTCGTGCCGTTTTTTATTTTGTTAGTCAATTATTTTAGGCAAATGGCAGCATGACGTTACAATCTTTGCGACTGGGAACAAGCTCTCAGAATGGACGCAAAAAGCTGGAGTAACTCTCCGTCATGGTCTGGTTTGGCTCAGCCACCAAGGACCAAGACACCTGGAGGCTGCAGCGAATCGTCCGATCAGCTGAGAAGGTTATTGGCTGCAACCATCCCTCCATTGACGAACTGTACCCTGCAAGGGCCAGGAAGCGAGCGGGCAAGATCATCTCTGACCCCTCTCACCCTGGCCACAAACTCTTTGAATCACTTCCCTCTGGAAGGCGACTCCGGACTGTCAAAGCTGCCACAGCCAGACATAAAAACAGTTTTTATCCACGAGTAGTTGCTCTACTCAGCCAAAAATCTGTAGCCTCCCTTTGATCTGGTATTTTGTTGGTTCCTATGCTTGATCAATGGTGTTTTATCATTAATGTTTTATTATTATTAATGTTTAGTGTTTTCTGAGTCATTCGTAACTGTCACTGTATGTCATGTTGTTACTTGTGGACGGAGCACCAAAGCAAATTCCTTGTATGTGAATACTTGGCCAATAAACTTACTTACTTACTTACTTAACTCAACTCAGCGGGGCAGGCAGCATCTCTGGAGAGAAGGAATGGGTGATGTTTTGTGTCGAGACCCTTCTTCAGACTGGGTCACCCATTCCTTCTCTCCAGAGATGCTGCCTGTCCTGTTGAGTTACTCCAGCATTTTGTGTCCATCTACAGTTTAAACCGACATCTGCAGTTCTTTCCTACACAGAAAGATAAGAACATTTTCAAGTTTACGGTGTCGCAGCTGATAGTATTCAGCGGGACAGGCAGCATCTCTGGAGAGAAGGAATGGGTGATATTTCGGGGCGAGACCGTTCTTCAGACTGTTCAGGGGAAAGGGAAATAAGGGATACAGACGATGAAGTAGAGAGATAAAGAACAATGAATGAAAGATATGCAACAAAAGTAATGATGGTAAAGGAAACAGGCCATCGTTAGCTGTATGTTGGGTGAAAACGAGAAGCTGGTGCGACTTGGGTGGGGGAGGGATAGAGAGAGAGGGAATGTAGCTAAGGGCCTGTCCCACTGTACGAGGTAATTCAAGAGTTCTCCCGAGTTTTCCCCTGATTCGAACTCGGAGAATGTCCGTAGCGGGTCCGTAGTTCGTGGATGTCTCGTAGCGGCTCGTACGAGTAAAAAGTAACCATTTTTTTCATCACGAGTATTTTTTTTACTCGTGGACATTTTTCACAGTGTTCAAAAAACGTCACGATTTTACCGGATTTACCGAGTACCTACCGTTAGCATTACGAGCCGCTACGAGACATCCACGAACTCCTACGGACATTCTCCGAGTTCGAATCACGGGGAAAACTCGGGAGAACTCTTGAATTACCTCGTACAGTGGGACAGGCCCTTTAGTTGAAGTTAGAGAAATTAATATTCATATTGAATTAATATTCATACCACTGGGCTGTAAGAAGGGTATTACTGGGATATTACTGACTTGTGTGTTCACGTTTTGTCTTGTAGAATGTGGAGGGAGATTGAAGGCAGAAGTGAAGACCAAGGATGTGTACTCTCACTCCCAGTTTGGGGATAATAATTACCCCGAGGGCGCAGACTGCCAGTGGGTGATCCAGGCTGAGGAGGGATACGGCGTGGAGCTGATATTCCAGACATTCGAGATCGAGGAGGAAGCGGACTGCGGCTACGACTACATGGAATTGTTTGACGGCTCGGACGACACCGCTCCAAGACTGGGCCGGTTCTGTGGCTCGGGGGTAAGTACTCGACGCTTGCTTCATTGCTTGTCCAGTCTGTCGCTGTGTCATAAAACTTACCGCAGGCTACAGGGTTAACCTATAGGGCCGCGGGAAGGTGGGGGAATGAGGGAGGGACCTGGTTGTTGGAGGACAATCGTTTCAGTCCCAAGATTTAGCTGGAATTCCTCAGCACTGAAGACTCAGCCTGATCATCATCATCATCATCATCATCATTAGCTGCTTCATCAATCAGCTCCTTCCATGATAAGGTCTGAAATAGGGACCATTACTGATGGTTGCACACTATTCAGTTCCATTTTGTTAAGGGCCTGTCCCACTTGGCCGTCATTTGCGCCTCATTTACGCGTTATATGTAAATTAGGTCGACACGTGGGGTGCGCATGGTGAGGCGTGGAATCGTATGCGGTGGCGCGCGGTATCGTGCGGCGCTCCAGGATTTAGTACAGGAACGAAATCCTCGCGAGCCACCTGCGTGACTTATCGCTTACGCACACTGATGCATTGGGTACGCACGCTGACGCATTGGCGTCGTACGCTGACGTCCCGACGTCTCACGTGTATCGCGTGGTGACGCATGGTTACTTCACCATGCATCAACGTCCTTGCGGCAACGTCCTGCCGCGCGCCGCAGGGTATTCTAATGACGTCACGCGCACCAGAGGCTGACGCGTGATTTGCGTCAACCTATTTCACATATTACGTGTAAATGAGCCACAAATAACGGCCAAGTGGGACAGGCCCTTGACTTCTCAAAAGAATGAAGCGATCAGGGCATGCTTGTATGCAGAAGGACTTGTTGAGCAGTCAGCTTGATGCTGGGGAGTAGGAGCTAACATTCATCCCGCAGAAGAGGCAGCTAATGGCTATTGACAAGAGATAATCCCCTCACCCCTCATGGATATTCAGCGTGACTGTTGTAAATCCCCTACCCGTGAGCCAAAGGAGAACGGCTGTGTAGTTTAGTTCAGTTTATTCTCACATGTACCGAGGTACAACGAAAAGCTTTTGTTGCGTGCTAACCACTCAGCGGAAAGACAATACATGATTACAATCGAGCCATCCACTGTATACGTGATAGAGGGAATAATGTAAATAACAATAGACAATAGGTGCAGGAGTAGGCCATTCGGCCCTTCGAGCCAGCACCGCCATTCAATGTGATCATGGCTGATCATCCCCAATCAGTACCCCGTACCTGCCTTCTCCCCATATCGCCTGACTCCGCTATCTTTAAGAGCCCTATCTAGCTCTCTCTTAAAAGTATCCAGAGAACAGGTCTCCACCGCCCTCTCTGGCAGCGAATTCCACAGACTCACAACTCTCTGTGAGAAAAAGTGTTGACCCGTTATTCTTAAACTGTGGCCCCTGGTTCTGGACTCCCCTTACACTCCCTTACATTCCGCACACTCTGTTGCTGACACTTTTTGATCTTCGCTTACTGTTCCTAATGTTTGACATTCTCTCCGAATCTTCCAAATTGGCAACCCTCGACTCCCACTGAGGATTGGTCTGAAGAAGGGTCTCGACCCGAAACGTCACCCATTCCTTCTCACCACAGATGCTGCCTGACCCGCAGAGTTACTCCAGTTTTTTGTGCCTATCTGAGGTTTGGTCTTAGTTTCGTTGCTCCCTGGTCAAGTGACAAACAACACCGTATACCATTCCTTTTTGTGGTTCTAGTGCTGGCCAGTGTTTCATCAGTTAGTTGTCCCTGGGTTTTTATAGGTCAGGTTAGTTTATTATTGTTAAGTGTACCGAGGTACAGTGAAAATATTTGTGTTACGTGCTACCTGTATTAAAAACCCCCCAATAATAGTGCGAAATGATTGATAGTGCAAAATAATTCATAAAAATAATGTCCATCCCAAGTCCATGTAGTTCGGAAAGTAGACACAAACAGCTGGAGTAACTCAGCGGGTGCGGCAGCATCTATGGAGCGAAGGAAATAGGCAACGTTTCGGGCCGAAACCCTTCTTCAGACTGAAAAGAAGGAATAGGTGACACTGCCTGTCCCACTGAGTTACTCCAACGTTTTGTGTCTACCTTCGGTTTGAAGCAACATCTGCAGTTCCAGGGTGGCAGGGGGATTACAAGTCAGAGATGACAGGTGGATGTGTTCTGTTTCAGCCTCCTGAGGAGATTTACTCTGCTGGAGATTCCATCATGATCCGGTTCCACACAGACGACACCATTAACAAGAAGGGATTCCACGCTCGCTACACCAGCACCAAATTCCAGGACACTCTTCACTTGAGGAAATAATCCGACTCTTGCCACACACAGAGAGACTGGAGTTTGCGCGTTTTTGTTTTTTTAATCGTACTGTAAATTTTGACACGAGGAACATAGCCATTTTCCAAAATTTCGGCATTTTAACAAGCTGAAATGACTCGAGTGTATTATGATATTTGATGCTTTAAAGCAGCAATGACTGGGACCCAACAACGTCTCAGCTTTGCAGTGTTTTAACCATAAAAGGACTGTGTTGTGAGAGATGACATCTCCTGAAGGGAAGGTGATCTAAAGCTGGTATATGGATCGCTTTTAGTGGGCATACATTGGCTTTCTTTCAGACAACACCTGAGATGGGTCCATTGAGTAGCCTAATGGTCCCTGGACTTCTGTGAAACCTCTCTAGGGCTTTGTTTACTGTTGAAGTCGCAAGCCATGACCAAGAGCCATGAGGTAAGTAGCAGGCTATCTAGTACTGATCTCGACTGAGTTGCCAGCAGAGCTGTTGAACTGATACTAGGCATGTCTAGGGTCTTGTCCGAGCCAGTGCACCCTCCTCTCGCACGCCCAGTGCACGCTCTGTGCCAGAGTCCTGTTGCCAGTGGACAAGGAGCCATTTAACCCTTCCCTCCATTGACGAATGGTGTTCAGCATAGAAGATGGAACTACCTGCTCAACAAAACGTGGCCACATGCAAACAGTCCCTCCAGCCTCAGGTCTTGGTCTCCAGAGATTTTATTTCCGCAGGACAGTGTGTGGCCACCTTTTCTCATAGTTTCGGTCTGCGGAGACTGCCAAGAAGGATCTCTGGATAAGTTGCATTGCGGATTTAAGGACCAGCTTTGATATCCTGGCGTCAATTTGAATTCCATCTCATGTCTCAACGAACGACCGATTAAGGGCCTGTCCCACTTACGTGATTTTTTTCGGCGACTTGCCGGCACCCGTCATAGTCGCAGCAGGTGGCCGAAATTTTTCAACACGTTGAAAATCCAGTGGCGACCAGAAAAAGGTACGACTACTCACGTCCATACAGGCGTCACCCCGCGACATGTCGACACGTGGCGCCTGTTTGGTCGTGAGTAGTCGCCCAAAGAGTCGTACCTTTTTTTGGTTGCCGCTGGATTTTCAACACTATGACAATTTTTCAGCCACCTGCTGCGTCTATGACGGGTGCCGGCAAGTCGCCGAGAAAATCGCGTAAGTGGGACAGGCCCTTTAGAAATTGCTTCCTGTATTCCGTAGAACAGGTGGGGACCAGAGGGCTGGAAGTTGTGATTCCACTTGGCTGACAAAGTACATACAACATGAGATGCTGTAGATACTTGGCTGGTATACTTTGAAATTCATTCTCTGAAGCCCAATAAAAAGACATACTGCAGCTTTTGTATTTGGTTGTCCTGTTTTGATCTTTGCGCGTTCTCGTCTTGAATGAAATGGAAAGACTTCCATTCGTGGTGCACCCTGTTTAGTCTGTCCCAAAGCACATTGCAGCTACTGTTCCACGTCAAATATTAAGAGGGACAAAGGATATGGAGGTTTGTGCTAAGATCAGCCACGATCTTCTAGCATGATAGACCAGACATGAAAGACTGATTGACCTTGGGAAGGGCATGGTGAAATAGCCTCACAGCGCCAGAGACCCGTGTTCAATCCTGACCTCGGGTGCTGTCTGGGTGGAGTTTGCAGGAATCAAACCCAGGTCTCAGGTTCTGTGAGGCAGCATTTCTACCAGCTGCGCCACTGTGCCAACCTAAACAGATACCTCTGTTAAGTTTACAAATATTTACCCTAGATAGACACAAAAAGCTGGAGTAACTCAGCGGGACAGGCAGCATCTCTGGAGAGAAGGGCAGGTCCGAAATATCACCCATTCCTTCTCTCCAGAGATGCTGCCTGTCCCGCTGAGTTACTCCAGCTTTTTGTGCCTATCTTCAGTGTAAACCAGCATCTGCAGTTCCTTCCTAAATATTTCCCTGTCTTGTTTGCCACTGCTTCTGCTCTCCATTGCTCCAGTGTCAAAGTCTGGCCGGTGGATCTCTGAATGTTAAGCCGGTGGGAGATATAGTGTGTGCATTCTGCAAGTGACGTCCGTGAAGGGTCCAATGTCAGGTATGATTGAATGAGCAGCAGCTTGGAGTAGCTAACAAGACAGTGTGTTTTATTCGTTAGCTGAGAGTTTTGAGCCCAGTTCACTGCACTCGAACCTCGATGCCCTGTCACCGACAGACAGCCCAATCACTTGCAGTGTGGAACGTGCATTCAGTGATATCAGGGCGCAGTGGCGCAGCGGGTAGAGCTGCTGCCTCACAGGGCCGGACACCAGGGTTCGATCCTGACTACGGGTGCTGTCTGTGCATGTTCTCCCTGTGACCGCGTGGGTTTTGTCCGGGTGCTCCGGTTTCCTCCCACACTCCAGGGACATGAAGAATGTTTGAAGAAGCATCAGGCATCCCACCCAATGAAGACTCGTTGTGCATGGCAGGTGGACCCCTGGTGGCCGCTGCCCTCCCCTTCCTTCTTTCCCTCTCCACCCCTCTCAACCTACACATTCCTACTCCCCTTGTCTCTTTCTGTTGATATGTCCCACTGTGTAAAGTCTGAAGACAGGTCCTGACCCGAAACATCATCTGTCCGTCCCCTCCCAAGATGCTGCCTGGCCCACTGAGTTCCTCCAGCACTTTGTGTTTCATTCAAGATTCCGGCATCTGCAGTTCCTTGTCTCTCCCATCGTGTTGATCTACTTCTTTCTGTAACTCTCTCCTGGCCAGTTGCTCCGACACTCATTCTCCTTCCTCTCTCCACCATTCTATCTCTCTAGCCATCATTGTCCCTCAGTTATTCCATCACCTCTCCCTACCTCCATCCTTCCCTCTGCCATTCTCCCACTCCCTCTCTCCCTCTCTCCCTCCCTCTCTCCCTCTCTCTAGCTATCATTCCCTCCTATCATCTCCCTCTCCCTTACTTTGCCTCTCTCCCTGACCCATTCTCCCTGTCTCTCCCCGACTCTCTGACCAATTCTCCCCGTCTCTCCCTGACTCTCTGACCCATTCTCCCTGTCTCTCCCTGACTCTCTGACCCATTCTCCCTGTCTCTCCCTGACTCTCTGACCCATTCTCCCCGTCTCTCCCCATCTCTCCCCAACTCTCTGACCCATTCTCCCTGTCTCTCCCTGACTCTCTGACCCATTCTCCCCGTCTCTCCCCAACTCTCTGACCCATTCTCCCTGTCTCTCCCTGACTCTCTGACCCATTCTCCCCGTCTCTCCCCATCTCTCCCTGACTCTTTGACCTATTCTCCCCGTCTCTCCCTGACTCTCTGACCCATTCTCCCTGTCTCTCCCTGACTCTCTGACCCATTCTCCCCATCTCTCCCCATCTCTCCCCAACTCTCTGACCCATTCTCCGTCTCTCCCTGTCTCTCCCCGACTCTCTGACCCATTCTCCCCGTCTCTCCCCATCTCTCCCCGACTCTCTGACCCATTCTCCCCGTCTCTCTGTCCTCTTGTGGGCAGTGCCTCTCTCGGTCAGTGACGTGTTGGACGGGGAGTTGTTTGCGGTTCCTGGGCCTCCTCATTCACTCGTCCAGCGAGGGTTCGCATCAGTCCACAGACGCCAGGCCTTTGTTGAAGCATTTATTAATTAATCTCACAACGTGCAGCATAAGCATTGCTCAACTCTGTCACAGCAGCTTGCGTAGAAACACAGAACACCAAATGCACCTGCAGATAGGCTCACCGAACACAGCTTAGAATATCTTTTTTTGTTTTTCATGCACAGCGGGGAACTGGTTAGTTTTAAACTGAGCGTGTAAAGCGAAACGTGTTGCAAATGTGTGTCAGCTGCCTGTCCCAGCCGGTGAAGATTCAGTGGGAATGGCTGTCCAGTGGCCTTGACACTAAGAGGACAGATATCCCTCTTTCCCCTGAAGCGGCCAGGGCTCAGAGAAGATTTACGAGGATATTGCCTGGACTCGAGGGTCAGAGCTAGAGAGAGAGAGAGAGGTTGGCCAGACTGGGTCTCTATTCCGTGGAGCGCAGGAGGATGAGGGGAGATCTTATAGAGGTGGACAAAATCCTGAGAGGAATAGATCGGGTAGATACACAGAGTCTCTTGCCTAGAGTAGGGGATGCGAGCACCAGAGGACATGGGTTTAAGATGAAGGGGGAAAAGATTTAATAGGAATCTAAGGGGTAACTTTTTCACACAAAGGGTGGGGGATGTATGGAACAAGCTGCCAGAGGAGGTAGTTACGCTGAAAATAATCGCGTAAGTGGGACAGGCCCTTAAAATGCCTGGAACACAATGCCAGGCGTGGTGGTGGAGGCAGATACAACTGTGGCATTTAGAAGACTTTTACACGACACATGGATAAGCAGGGAATGGAGGGATATGGTTTAGTGGACCAGGTGCAAACTGATAAGAGGTGGTCTTGGCATCCATGTATGGCACAAGCATCTGTTCCTGCGCTGTACTGTTCTATGTTCAATGAGTTCATCTCTCACTCCTGGATGACACTGGTGCTGACGACTCTTTCGAGCAGCTTCTTTGAAGTGAGCCGGTTTGTTAGCCATTGTCAAATCCTGGCTACTTCAGTCTTCCCTTGCTTTTGTGTTAACCTCGACTGTAACCTAACCAACAACATTACTTTTGCCTTCATAACAAGAGGAGTTGAGTACAGGAGCAAAGAGGTCCTTCTGCAGTTGTACATGGCCGTAGTGAGACCACACCTGGAGTATTGTGTGCGGTTTTGGTCCCCTAATTTGGGGAAGGACATTCTTGCTATTGAGGGAGTGCAGCGTAGGTTCACCAGGTTAATTCCCGGGATGGCGGGACTGTCATATGCTGGGAGAATGGAGCAGCTGGGCTTGTATACTCTGGAGTTTAGAAGGATGAGAGGATATCTTGTTGAAACATATAAGATTATTAAGGGTTTGGACACACTAGAGGCAGGAAACATGTTCCCGATGTTGGGGGAGTCCAGAACCAGGGGCAACAGTTTAAGAATAAGGGGTCGGCCATTTAGAACGGAGATGAGGAAACTCTTTTTCATACAGAGAGTTGTGAGTCTGTGGAATTCTCTGCCTCAGGTGGAGGCCGGTTCTCTGGATACTTTCAAGAGAGAGCGAGATAAGGCTCTTAAAGATAGCGGAGTCAGGGGATATGGGGAGAAGGCAGGAACGGGGTACTGATTGTGGATGATCAGCCATGATCACATTGAATGGTGGTGCTGGCTCGAGGGGCCGAATGGCCTACTCCTGCACCTATTGTCTATTGTCAAACCAACAACATTGCTCTGGCTGGGTCCAAGTCTTATTGGATCCAATCTCTTGCTATGCCTCCTCCCCCTCTCCTGGATTACAACTGCATGCCTGCCTACATTGGCTTGTGTTTGAGCTGTGGACAAAATACTGAGCTGACCAGACCCAGCCACAAGGTGGCAGTGGCTGGCCTGGTGGTCGGCAAACTCAACATGTTATGTAGGAAGGAACCGCAGATGCTGGTTTAAACCAAAGATAGACACAAAATGCTGGAGTAACTCAGCGGGACAGGCAGCATCTCTGGAGAGAAGGAATGGGTGTCGTCTGAGGAAGGGTCTCGACCCGAAATGTCACCCGTTCCTTCTCTCCAGAGACGCTGCCTGTCCCAGCTGAGTTACTCCAGCATTTTGTGTCTATCTTCGGTGTAAACCAGCATCTGCAGTTCCTTCCTGCACCACTCCTGAGTTTGGGCTCCTCTCCCTCCATCTACACATCTCTGACCCCCCGTGTTGAGCAATAGCTGGTTCAGCAGCTCTTGATCAACCCTCCCCCCACCTCCCCTCCCCTCCCCTCCCCTCCCTCTGCACCCTGCCCTGTTCTTGGTTCCTTGGTTTCTTGGTACAAAATATTCCAAATTGGAATGTAAACTGGAGGTGGTGGAGGGAGGACTTAAGCCAGAAAGGGTTTTTGGGTAGAAAGAGCTCCCTTAAATGTAGTTGCGTCTGGTTGGGTAACTATGGTAGGGTGGAGATTATTCCATGCTTTAATTGTGGGGGGGGGAGAACGAATAGTTTAGAGATACAGCACGGAAACAGGCCCTTCGGCCCATCGACTCCGCGCCGACCAGCGATCACCCCGTACACTAGCAATATCCTACACACACTAGGGACAATTTACAAAGCCAATTAACCTACAAACCTGCTCGTCTTTCGAGTGTGGGAGGAAACCAGAGCACCCGGAGAAAACCCACGTGGTCACAGGGAGGACATGCAAACTCCACATAGACAGCACCCATAGTCGGGATCCAACCCGGGGCTCTGGTGCTGTGAGGTAGCAACTCTACCGCTGTGCCACCGTGCCGCCCCTTTCTCATCCATGTACCTGTCGACATGTTTTTTTAATATTGTTATTGTTCTTGTCTCAACTACCTCCTCTGGCAACCCCTTCCATACACCCACCACCCTCTGTGTGAAAAGGTTGTCCCTCAAGTTCCAATTAAATATTACCCCTCTCACTTTAAACCTAAACTTTAACATGGTTCTTGATTACCCTATTCTGGGTTTTAAAAAAAAGACTCGGGGCTTTCACCCATTCTATTCCCCTCATGATTGTACACTCTGGAGTGTAGAAGGATGAGAGGGCATCTCATTGAAACATATAAGATTGTTAAAGTTTTGGACACGCAAGAGGCAGGAAACATGTTCCCAATGTTGGGGGAGTCCAGAACCAGGGGCCACAGTTTAAGAATAAGGGGTAAGCCATTTAGAACGGAGACGAGGAAACACTTTTTCTCACAGAGAGTGGTGAGTCTGTGGAATTCTCTGCCTCAGAAGGCAGTGGAGGCAGGTTCTCTGGATACTTTCAAGAGAGAGCTAGATAGGGCTCTTAAAAACAGCGGAGTCAGGGGATATGGGGAGAAAGCAGGAACGGGGTACTGATTGGGGATGATCAGCCATGATCACATTGAATGGCGGTGCTGGCTCGAAGGGCCGAATGGCCTACTCCTGCACCTATTGTCTATTATCTATTGATTCCGTCCAACTTGTATAAAATCACCCCTCATCCTCCTGTGCTCCAGGGAATAACGTGCTAGCCTGCCCAACCTCTCCCTGCTTGGAAATAATCAGGGCTGTGTCCAGACTGGCGAGACAGTGCTCATTGTCCTTGCTGAGGAATAGCCATAGAGTACTTGAATGATGGAGCAGTCCGCGCGAGTCTGAACTGCCACGGTTAGGATGAAGAAAACTCACCCACCAACCCTGGTCCAACTGGCTGTGAGCGGGAGGACCTCTGGATTCGCAGTGTTGCAAGTAGCTTTTGATCGGGAAACATTCAAGTATATATTGTGCTTCATTTGGGAGAGGGGTGGGAAGGGGGGAGTCGGGGCTGGAAGTGGTTGCGGGCGTCATTGATAAAGTCTTTAGCTGGAACTCCACTTGTGCTGCCAAGGTTTGGTACATCCGTGACTTCTTCTCTTGGATGATGGTTTTGGCCGGGTGGTTGCAAATGGCGAGCGGGGAGAGTGGCGATGTACGTCGTGGAGAAGGCGAGACATCCCTCCACAGCTGGCGGCTGCCTTTCCTGAAGGGGCTTCTACCGCGAGCCACTTGAATGAATTTGATGGGCCATGCTGCCCAGTGGTGGGGAGATGCATGGAGTGGGGAGGTCCCGGTGTATAATGGGACCGTCTCCACTGATTGTGTACCATTAGCACCTTTTGTAGGTAGAAACCTCTCCATTTGTTGGTGCCTTTGTCCAATTGTTGTGCCCTCTTCTGGATGGTGATTAACTGAAGTATCTTGGAGAGACAACCTCCTCCAGCTGAAGGTCTTCACCCCAACTCCCCCAATGTCTCGAAGGCTGTGTGTTCACAGTGTATCTGACCATTGGCTTCGCCTCACCCCCCTGTATCTCCCCACCCCGTCCCCCAACCTCATCTCCACCTGCCCGACCTCCCTCCTAACGCCCGACACTGATGTTGCAGGTCTTGCAGCTGGGGTCCTTCTTGGCGTTAGCGGTGGAGAGGCTCATGAGCTGGTGTCCTCCGATCTCGCCCAGGGTGCCCAGAGCCAGGCTGAGGGGCTGGGTGTAGATCAGTTCCAAGATGAGGTCCTGGGCGTGGTGGTAGACCAGCTGCCCGTCTGGGCCTTGAGCGCAGGTCAGGAAGGGGTTGTGGGCGCTGTCCAGCAGCGGCAGCCGGTCGCGGCAGAAGAGGTCACCGGCTGAGCCCTTGGGTGCCAGCACCAGGATGACATAATGGTAGGCGGTGTACATGCAGTAGAAGTCGGCGAAATACAGGTTGGTGCTGGGGTTGAAGAGCTGCTCGGCCTCCACCTGGAAGTGCAGCCGGCCGTAGGGCGAGTCCAGCTGCGGCTCGCCGGTGTTGAACTCGGTGTTGCAGCTGAAGAAGATCCCGTGCAGCATGCCGTTGACCGGAGAGCCGTGGCTGCCGCTGCTGTCCTTCAGGTAGGGCTGCATCACTCCGTCATGGTGCGACCTGCAACGGCACCGCTCAGTGTGAGCCATGTCCCATCACCACCACCACTCACCAAATCCCCCAAAGCACCGGCCACCACCCCGCCTCTACACCGCCCCATCAAACACTCCCTGGTCCGGGATAGAGTAGATATGGAGACAATCTTCCTCTACACCGCCCCATCAAACACTCCCTGGTCCGGCATAGAGTAGATATGGAGACAATCTTCCTCTACACCGCCCCATCAAACACTCCCTGGTCCGGCATAGAGTAGATATGGAAACAATCTTCCTCTACACCGCCCCATCAAACACTCCCTGGTCCAGTATAGAGTAGATATGGAGACAATCTTCCTCTACACCGCCCCATCAAACACTCCCTGGTCTGGCATAGAGTAGATATGGAAACAATCTTCCTCTGCATAGTCCCATCAAACACTCCCTGGTCCGGCATAGAGTAGATATGGAGACAATCTTCCTCTCCACCGCCCCATCAAACACTCCCTGGTCCGGCATAGAGTAGATATGGAAACAATCTTCCTCTACACCGCCCCATCAAACACTCCCTGGTCCGGCATAGAGTAGATATGGAAACAATCTTCCTCTACACCGCCCCATCAAACACTCCCTGGTCCGGCATAGAGTAGATATGGAGACAATCTTCCTCTGCATAGTCCCATCAAACACTCCCTGGTCCAGTCAGAAGAGTGGAAGGGTAAGGTGTGAAAATGGTCCCCTTTGATCTTTCATTTTCACACCCCACCCTTCCATATCTCTGTCCCCTGACTCAGACTGAAGAAGGGTCTCGACCCGAAACGTCAGCCATCCCTTCACTCCAGAGATGCTGCCTGTCCCGCTGAGTTACTCCAGCTTCACCTGGCTGGGATGTGATTAGAGACGCGATAACGATGGCAGTTTTGGACAAGCTCAGAGCAGGAGATGACTTGGATGAGGAGTGGGCCAGGGATGGGGGAAAATTACCGAGAGGGAAGGAGGTGAGGTTGGTGTTTGACTGCGAGTTAAAATACAAATGGGTGATGAGTTTAATACCCAATTCAAATTCCTGGCCGTGCATATTTCCGAGGATCTTTCCTGGTCCCAGCACACTGATGCAATTATAAAGAAAGCACATCAGCGCCTCTACTTCCTGAGAAGATTACGGAGAGTCGGTTTGTCAAGGAGGACTCTCTCGAACTTCCACAGGTGCACAGTAGAGAGCATGCTGACCGGTTGCATCGTGGCTTGGTTCGGCAACTTGAGCGCCCAGGAGCGGAAAAGGATGCAGAAAGTTGTGACCACTGCCCAGTCCATCATCGGCTCTGACCTCCCCACCATCGAAGGGATCTATCGCAGTCGCTGCCTCAAAAAGGCAGCCAGCATCATCAAGGACCCACACCATCCTGGCCATGCACTCATCTCTCTGCTACCATCGGGCAGAAGGTATAGGACCCATGACAATAAACTCTCTTGACTCTTGACTTGACTACCTTATGTATTCGAAGTATTCCTGGTTATGGTTGCGATAGAAGAGAGAGAACCTCAGCATCCGGCCCGCGATCACCTCTGCCTTCTCCAGCAACTGCTTCAGGTGGGCGGTGGAATAATCTGGATGGGACACAAACAGGGAGTGAAGTAAGTTACAGAATGCCGGCTCCTCCCACTCCAACATGGACCTCCATCCACCGCTTGCCCTGTCGATTACCTGAGGTGGTTCGGACTTGACTCACCCCCCCAAGTCCGCACGAGCCCCACGCTTGTGTTTCAGAAATTGGATACCAGTAAAGTTGCCAACTGTCCCGTATTAGCCGGGACATCCTGTATATTGGGCTAAATTGGTTTGTCCCATGCGGGACCGGCCTTGTCGGTTCGAGGGGACTGTCGGGTCGGAGCGACGCGTCCGCCCCCCGCCTCACCCGTCCCGACGTAGTGTAGTGCAGCCCATGGAGTGCAGCAGCAGCACCTCGCCTGTGGCCCCGTCGGTCGGTCGGCAGCCCGGCCAACTGTCCGACCTTCAGACCATCGCTTACTGCCGACACCACCACCACCCCTCCTTCTCATGGCCGATCATCGGTTGATGAGTTGGATGGGGTGCTGGGGCCAAAACTCCTCAGCTGGCCCGCCGGCTGGGCTTTGTGTGCAGTCCAGCACCTGGGGCCAACTCATCATTCACCCAGCCACGGCCGAGTCCGTCGACGAATTGCCGTCGGGAATTTGTCCCGTATTTTGATCTTTTGTCCCTTATTTGGGAGTGAGAGAGTTGGCGACTGGAGTACCAGGGATCTGCCAATTGAACGGACCACTGCCCCCTTTACCCCGGGATCTCCTGCTGTGCCCATACCCACAGGCAGTACCCAAGTATGCCAGGATTCACACAATGTATGCTGATAGCTCGAATGTATCTCTGAGAGAGGCGGTTTCTGGGACGAATATGATGTATGAACAGGATGTGTGTGGGAGGTTGTTGGCATTGATGGGACATCTCTGTGGAAAGTGTCCGTGTTTACGAGGTAAGTCTGGGAGATTTAGTTGTATTGATATCATTGCGTCATGGGTTGGCACCCTGGCACAGCTGGTAGAGCCTCAGCCTCAAGGCAGCCCAGAACCAACCCAGGTTCAATCCTGACCTCCGTTGCTGTCCGTGTGGAGTTTGCACGTTCTCCCTGTGTGCCGTGTGGGTTCCTCCCCAGGTACTCTGGTTTCCTCCCACATCCCAAAGACGTGCAGGTTGGCAGGTAAGTTGGCTGCTGTAAAATGCCCCCCAAGTGTATGGATAAGTGGTGGAATCAGAAGGGAATCAATAGACAATAGACAATAGACAATAGGTGCAGGAGTAGGCCATTCGGCCCTTCGAGCCATTCAATGTGATCATGGCTGATCATCCCCAATCAGTACCCCGTTCCTGCCTTCTCCCCATATCCCCTGACTCCGCTATTTTTAAGAGCCCTATCTAGCTCTCTCTTGAAAGCATCCAGAGAACCTGCCTCCACCGCCCTCTGAGGCAGAGAATTCCACAGACTCACCACTCTCTGTGAGAAAAAGTGTTTCCTCGTCTCCGTTCTAAATGGCTTAATCCTTATTCTTAAACTGTGTGTGGCCCCTGGTTCTGGACTCCCCCCAACATCGGGAACATGTTTCCTGCCTCCAGGTCCCTCAGATCGGCCGACTTGGGGTTGCTGAATATCCCGCGGTCTAGGCATAAGCTCAGGGGCGACCGGGCCTTTGCGGTTGCAGCTCCTAGACTGTGGAACAGCATCCCCCTTCCCATGAGAACTGCCCCCTCCATCGACTCCTTTAAGTCAAGACTAAAAACGTATCTATACTCCCAAGCCTTTCTTGACGTCCTCTGAGCGAGGGCTACATGTATATATGTATGTAGTTTGTTTTGTTTATGCTATTCTTATAACAAATGTAAAGCATTTGGCCAACGAGAGTTGTTTTTTAAATGTGCTATATAAATAAAAGTGACTTGACTTGACTTGACTAGTGTGTCCAAGCCCTTAACAATCTTAATCGATGGGCAAGTGTGGGGAATGAAATGGCATTAGTAAATGAGTGCTGGATAGTCAGCAATGATTATTCACTGAGTATCATCGAGTGTAACGAGAAGTTGTTCAGGAAGTGTCACTATGACCCATACATAATGACACCCAATATATCTCAGATCAAACAGTTTACAACATTGGCCCTGAATAGCATCTGATCAATTAAGACGAGAGAGAAAATATTTGATAGGAACCAGAGGGGTAACCTTCTTCACACAGAGTGGGGTGGGTGTACGGAACGAGCTGTCAGCGGCGGTAGTTGAGGCAGGTACCAAAAACAACAATAAAATGACATTTGGACAGAAACATGCATGGGAAAGGTTTAGAGGGAAGATAGACACAGAAAGCTGGAGTAACTCAGCGGGACAGTCAGCATCTCTGGAGAAAAGGAATAGGTGACGTTTCGGGTGGAGACCCTTCTTCAGGCTCAAGAGATGCTGTGTGGCCTGGTCAATTGCTCCAGCTTTCTCTTCGGTTTAAACCAGCATCTGCAGTTCCTTCCGACAAAAGGTTTCGAGGGATAAACCTGGGCAAATGGGACTAGTGTAGATGGGACATCTTTGGTTGGCATGGGCAAGATGGGCCGAAGGGCCTGTTTGCATGCTGGATGACTGTATGGTTCTTTGACTCTAAGTACCGTCGCTGGCTGGCACTGGGACCTCAGTGTGTGTGTGTGTGTGTGTGTGTGTGTGACGGGGTGCTGACTGGTGTGTTTGTTCCAATGCCCGTCAACCTGCTCACCTCCTTTCTTTTAAAATCTTTTTATTAGCTTTTTTTCCCCAAAACAAAAAACAAAACAATAACAAAAAGGAATAATGATAAACAGAACAATGATATTGATACATAGGGATCAGGGTTACATTAATGGTACACAAAAATGCTGGAGAAACTCAGCGGGTGCAGCAGCATCTATGGAGCTAAGGAAATAGGCAACGTTTCGGGCCGAAACAGGGTTACATTAATAGCAGGTATAACCTAAATATGAGTCCAGTGTCCAAATACACATTGAGTATAGACCTCCCGGTCTCTGTAAATATAGTTAAATGTTTAAAAGAAAACTTATATATAAAAAAAAACAAAAAAGAAAAAGAAAAAAAAAGAGAAAAAGGGGAAAAAAAAAACCCTAAACTAGAAAAAAAAATCAAAACAGAATCTGGGCTGCAAAGAATTTCAACGATTTAAGTCCCTGTTTGTTGTCAAGTCCGTTCCAATGCAATACAATACAATACAATCAGTTTTATTCGTCACATTGCACATAAAAGTGGAAGTGAAATGAATTTGCCAGCAGCGGTACAATGAGAAAGAACACACTAAAATACATATAACCGTATAAAGGTAAAATAATTTTTATAACGGTTGGAGAGGGGACAATTTATGTCGTGTGAAAATGTTGAATAAATCTTCCCCAAGTCCTATCAAATGTAACCAGGGGGACCTGCTCACCTCCGGTGCAGAATTCCACCACCTCACTCCAGTCGGACACCAGGTATTCCCCGTCGCTCTGCTTGACGGCAGTCTGTACAGCCACGCTGTACTCGGTGCGGGGGCTCAGGAACCAGTGGCCACGGACCGTCATCGGCAGAGCCACCGCCTTGGCCACCAGCTTGGTGGGCACGTCCTGGAAGGACAAGAACAGGGCCATGAGTTTACCTGAGCTGCCGCCGGTAGAGGTGGGTGCGTGAGACGGTGGGGATGGTGCGGGTGGGAGCAGGGGTGAGGGCGGAGGTGACCACTCTATGATCAAACTCATATTAACTAAATTACAATTACATAGAAAAACATAGAAAATAGGTGCAGGAGGAGGCCATTCGGCCCTTCGAGCCAGCATCGCCATTCATTGTGCCCTATCAATAACCCGTGCCTGCCTTCTCCCCATATCCCTTGTCTCCACTAGCCCCTAGAGCTCTATCTAACTCTCTCTTAAATCCATCCAGTGACTTGGCCTCCACTGCCCTCTGTGGCAGGGAATTCCACAAATTCACAACTCTCTGGGTGAAAACGTTTTTTCTCACCTCAGTCTTAAATGGCCTCCCCTTTATTCTAAGACTGTGGCCCCTGGTTCTGGGCTCGCCCCACATTCTTATCCCAGAGTGGAAATGTCAAAGACTAGAGGGCACAGCTTTGAGGTGAGCTCAGCGAAGTTTAAAGGAGATCTCCTGAAACATGCTACCAAGGGTGGCGGTGGAGGCAGATACGATAGTGTTGTTTAAAAGGCTGTTGGACAAGTCTGAAGAAGGGTCTCGACCCGAAACGTTGCCCGTTCCTTCTCTCCAGAAATACTGCCTGTCCCACTGAGTTACTCCAGCATTTTGTGTCTATCCTTAACAAAGTTTACACCACTTAGAGAACAATGACATTGCCATTTGTATGCATCCATCTAGCCCCCAGTTGCTGAAAGAGTTTACTGCAGGGGTATTAATGACAGATTCAATTTAACAGGGATTAACATTGCAAGAGTGGTTAAGGATGCAGTTATTCTGTTAATTGGGCATTGTTCCACAGCAATAAAACATTCAGATTTGTTAGACAAATTGGAGAGTGGTTTTCTAATTAACAGGGAACATAAGGTTAAAGATAACTGGGGAAAGACAAGACGGCGCCCATTCCTTCTCTCCAGAGATACTGCCTGTCCCGCTGAGTTACTCCAGCATTTTGTGTCTATATTAGATAGACTCGTGGATATGCAGGGAATGGAGGGATATGACTCATGTGCAGGCATATCCAAGACATGGGAGCTTCGACCGCCGGCTGCGGGAGCTTCAATCACCGCGACTGCGGATGGTTCGACTCCCCCGACCGGACAGAGAAAAGGAAGAAAGAAGATGAGACTTTATTGCCTTCCGTCCCAGCCACGAATGTGGAGGGGTGGATGTTTATGCCAAATTTTCATGTGTTGTTGCTTTTTTGGTATAACTGTGTGGCAAAGCTAATTCCTCGCATGTTGCCAAACATACTTGGCTAATAACTTACGATTATGATTATGAAAGGTAGACAAAAATGCTGGAGAAACTCAGCGGGTGAGGCAGCATCTATGGAGAGAAGGAATAGGTGACGTTTCGGGTCGAGACCCGGAAGGGTCTCGACCCGAAACGTCACCTATTCCTTCGCTCCATAGATGCTTCCAGGTCTCGACCCAAAACGTCACCCATTCCTTCTCTCCATAGGTACACAACCAGTTCCTTCCTTAACACCTTCTCTCCATAGATGCTGCCTCACCCGCTCAGTTTCTCCAGCATTTTTGTCTACCTTCGATTTTTCCAGCATCTGCAGTTCTTTCTTAAACATAATTATGTTTAGCACAGACATGTTCTAACAGTGGCACAGTAACACTGTACGTCCTGCATTCCTCTATCACCGGTTGCCTTTCCAGGCAAACTAACTGGTTCCTCCACATTCGGAAGGTCAGTGGCCCCGCTGTTTGTGAAGAATCTGGAGGACAGTGGATTAAAAGATGGTATATATGAACTGCATTTTTTCCCTCTCTTGGCTCAACCCACGTTCCAATTAAGCTAAATTGTACCACGAACACGGGTTGCCTTGGAAACACTTATCTACATCTAATCTGTGGCAAAATCGCACTCTGGTTTTATTATTACCAGCGCATGAGACCAACAGAGTTGGTGTCTCTCCGCCAACCTCTTCCTTGGGTTTGGGAACTCTGAAACCCAAGAAGACACTCATGGAGATAGAGAGGGAGAGAGAGAGAGAGAGATAGAAAGAGAGAGAGATAGAGAGATAGAGAGATAGAGAGAGAGAGAGAGAGAGAGAGAGAGAGAGAGACAGATAGAGAGATAGAGAGACAGATAGAGAGACAGATAGAGAGACAGAGATAGACAGAGAGATAGACAGAGATAGATAGAGAGAGAGATAGAGAGAGAGAGAGAGAGAGAGAGATAGAGAGAGAGATAGATAGATAGATAGAGAGATAAATAGAGAGATAGATAGAGACTTAGAGAGATAGAGAGATAGATAGAGAGATAGAAAGAGATTGATAGAGAGATAGAGAGAGATAGAGAGAGAGAGATAGATAGAGAGATAGATAGAGAGAGAGAGAGATAGAGAGAGATATAGATAGAGATAGATAGAGAGAGATAGATAGAGAGATAGAAAGAGATTGATAGAGAGATAGATAGAGAGATAGAGAGATAGAGAGAGCGATAGAGAGATAGATAGAGAGATAGATAGAGAGATCGAGAGAGAGATAGAGAGAGAGAGATAGAGAGATGGAGAGAG